>QHHJ01000079.1:0-32456 GCA_004367495.1 Fusarium scirpi
GTGGGTTATATTACATCTGATCTGATGCTCTATTTGTCGACCGTATGCCTTTTTCAGCGGCCCAAAGCACCCAACATCAAGAGGCTGAAGTAGATGAGAGGCATGAGCAGGCATACAGAGGGTAATAATCTTGTTATCCTTGCAATATCTCTCAAATTCGACGGAGTGATGACTTTCATGACCATCAAGGATCAAGAGGCGATAGCGACTGTTTGTTCGTTTGGATGTAGACTGGTTAAAGTGCTTAAGCCAGTCAAGACCTAGCTGGTTATTTTTCCATCCATTTTGGCTCAATGCAATGACCCAATCGCTCGGGAGGTCGCATTCTCGGTACCCATTCGCGAGGTGATATTGGCCTGCACCAATGATGAACGGCGGGATCAATTGACCTTCGGCACTAATCGCCTGGATCACAGTAATCCATTCACGGTTTCCTGGCTGCACTGATTTTGGCCTTCCTTGCCTTTCTGCACCTGTGACGACCATTCCGGACTGCATAATGCCCATCATAAAGCCGGTCTCATCAAAGTTCCAGATATCATCTGATCAGATACCGTACTTTGCGATTATATTCTCCACAAGCCGAAACCAGCCACGAATAATCGTAGGATCTTCGCATTTAGCTCTCTGGTAGTCATATCCCCGAAATAAACGCGTCTTTAGCTCTGGTCGTCGCTTGACGAAGTTATGAGCCCAGCGCACGCCAACAGGTGGCTCGTCGCGGTCAGCAAGTAGAGAATTGGCTATATCTTCCACAAAACGCAGTCGCGAGGGAAATCCTCTCGAATCTAGGTCAAGAATGAATTGGACTATCGCATCCTCTTCCTGATCAGTTAGTTTCCGTGAATTCGGCATGGTGTCACGTCGCGATTGTATGCCGTTCTGGCGTCGATATAAGGTAGTAAAAGGCACCTGGTAGATAGTTGCTGCCCGTCGCGTACTTAATTTTGGGTTATTCTGAATGGCTTGAAGGGCCAGAAGGATTCTAGCCTCATTTGAGGACTGTGATATATTAGGTGGTCGGGAATTATCTGATCAGAGAGAAATGTTGTAAGGTGAGGGATTTTTGATCCGCTCGCTTGTCTGATCCACTCGCTTATCAAACACGTTATCATAAGACTTCTTAATAAGCTATTTAAGTTTTAGCTATTCTAGAATTATATTGAGCTTTTTATAGGCATTTAAAAATCTAGTTTTAAGGTGTATAGGGTAGTGGCCGTTTCGCTTATCAAATACGTTAGAAATTGACTAAGAAAGTTAGAATTTTACACTAAAATGGCTGTCCCAGAATTTCGCCCTTGTCCCAGAATTTTGCCGCCCACTCTATGCGTGGGGTCTCCGTTAGGTCGAATCCACGAGTAGTAAGATGTCGGTTTCTTGGGGTGCAGTCCTCGCTTCAGCTAGTCTTAACCCCAGTCACCTAAGATTGCGATAGATGAGCCACGGACATGATAAATAAAACGATGGCGTAGACTAAGGAGGTGTAGGGGCTTTTGGAAGTCTCTTTACGGGTTAAAAGAAAGGTTTTCGAGGACCGTCGAGTTCATGCACTCTCCTTTGCACACCTCTCTCGGAGACTTGAGAAAAGGCATAGGCGCATGCACAGACACTGGTCAAGAGACAGACCAAAAGTTATTATATTTAACACCACTGGTCCCGCCTCCTCCAACGTTTAGTCAACCTCCCGCTTCATCATAGACAATTAATATGATCCGATCATCATCATCATCAGAGCCCGCCAAGCCCAAGCGAAAGGGTATGCTGCTTTTTCCCTTTATTTGTCTATTAGCCTTGTTTCATTGGTCTCCTGCTACAGCTCTCCGGCGCATTATAGTAAATAGGAACAAGATAAAGCAAAGCAGGACAACATACCGCTACCATACTGACATAACAATATTCAGGCACCAGAAGTGTTTCCACCCTTACTCCCGCACGACTCGCCCGCAAGAGAGCCAACGATCGAGAGGCCCAGAGAGCGATCCGCGCCCGTACTAAAGCGCACATCGAGGAGTTAGAGCGCAAATTAGCGGAACTCAAGAGCAAGCAAGGCTGTGACAAGACCGTTCAAGAATTGTTGCGCCGCAACAAAGCAATCGAGAAAGAGTTGATTCGACTCAATCAGATTATAAGAGCGCCGATGACTTCGTCATCTTACTCTGCACCAAATCTAACTCCACGACAGTTCTCATTGCCAGACGAGCTCTTAACATCAACAGTCTGCGAGGGTCACCTAGGCACTAGTAGCGATGCCATTCCTAGCCCTCACCGATCACCGTCCCCTGGCGACTACAACTGCCTCCACCATCACAGCCAACAATACATCCCCTTGTCCAGCAACTGCGAACCCTTGGCGTGCACCATCTCCTGTACCATCCCCTGCAGCATCTCGGCCCCGTCATCAGCCGACTATAGCGCTGGCTTTACCCCAACCAGCGTGCCCACCTCGGTTCTTCCTTCCAACGATACCACCTCCTCAAGCATCCGCGCCTTTTATGACAAAGACGTTGTTAAGATGGAGTATGACGAGGTGGGCCATCACGGTACAATACCCCAACAGCTTTGTATACCCGGCATGAGGTATGACGAGGAGGTTAGTCAGACTCAATTTCTAGACGCCGGGTTCCGCCTCAGTAATCCTCCGTTGCATCCCGACACTCTCTATTCTCACCCAGACGTACTGCATCACCAGTAGCAGCAGTCCGCCGGGAACATGTATCCCATCTAGTACTCCCAATCACATTCATCGGTTCATTAAATGACTTTGGTGGTTGAAACTGGCCGGTAGTCAGCGTGATCATGCCATTGACGTGCCACCCCGATGATCTTCTAGCCGGCTTCGTCCAGAAGTGTCACCAGAAGATCAGGCCCAAGACGATCTGCCAGATTCTAAGACCCGTATAACCCCGCCCCTTACCCTAATTTCTGTACCTGCGTGTGGCCGGCTATGAGCCACAAAGTGCGTTACTCTCAACTACTTTTAAGCTTTAAAGTTACGTTAGCAAGAACCCCCCGGCTAGATATGATATAATTGGCCGAACTTTGACCTCCTGAGACAGTAGGAAAAAGTCATTCGAAATTGGGATGCTGGTTGACACGTATGCTCAAGTGTGATGTATAGGGCTAGTCTGAAAGCTAATATGTTGCCATTGGTTGGGTCTTGGTATTGAGGGGCTAGTTCTGCCGTTTATTGGTGAACGCTGATCGCTCATCTGTTGCTGTAGGAGGGTCGGAGTCGGCCGGAGGCGAAGGCGGCCGCCACTGTTTTTGCTTTTTCTGACTTGTGGCGGAACTCTCTCCGTTCGACGGTTAACAAAGATCCCGGACATTGTCCCTGTTGAAGATTAACGGTTACAGTATGTGTATGATTAGTTTGACGAGTCATTTTTCGGTGTAAAGGAAGCGAATGGCATGAAGCTAACTCGTCATGATTGACGTTACAGTTCATTCTCCCCGGAAATGCTACCCCAAGATTCAGGGGAATTCTCAAGGCACTAACTTCATCTTTCTAGGGAGAACTTCATTCGTTTCGTGCAAGGTTAGATGGAAGCTCTGAAGAAAAAAATGCATGGCTGCACTGCGCGTCTCCGTATCCACGTTTGTGTCCGCGTCTAGGCTTTGAATGTGGTCTGATTCTGGGCAGTCTGGCGCTTGATGCACAGCTATTCCCACATCCGATACCAACCCTTTTAATCCAAAGCGACTGGGGGTATGATTCCAAGTTGTTGTAGCTAGGGGTGTTAAAGTCGTCCTCTGTTTTCCTGCGCATTTCCAAGCTTCAAGTCCGGGATGATCGTTGATTATGTTCCCAAGTACGGTACAACTGGATTCCTATGCAACAGTACTATATCCGTAGTAAATGGTTAAAAATAAGTAATGGTTGCCTGTTGGGTTGTAATTCTTGGTGAGTAACTAATTCCTGGCCGCCAATGAAAACGTTTATTAATGGGTCCAGTTCGATTCTTCAATTCCCGGGGATTGCTACTGTAGTTGACCATGATCTTCCACCTCAAGCTGCTACGTGCTTTGCTAATTGTTGTTGCCAAACCGGCTGTTGTGATGTATCATGTTTTCCTTTATAAATGTTGTTCTAGGCTTTCAGCCAAGCTTCCTGGCGAAGAGATGGACTCATACAAATGTCGAGGGGATGCTGGCGAGATGGAGATGGACTTGAAAACGGAAACAAGCTAGTCGGGATGTGTGTGATGTAACCTTGTGGGCCAAGACTCTGATTAGCTAGTTTTAATATGGGGCTTCACCGGTGAAATTGCTCCGAGGTGCATAATGGCGTTGCCCTAGTAGCACTGTACGTACATTCATGGTGGTCTAGACCTTTAGCACCGCGATCTAGAACCTCGCCACCATATCGAGAGTTAAACAATCCAGTTTCGAGGATAAAAGACTGTCTTCATAGTAGAATACAGTTTCATATAGTATCAACTTGCTAATCCTGTCTTCTGCGGGCCAGATCCCATGCATCCCACATCTCGCTTTTCCTGAGCAATAACTCCCTTAGCCTGGCAGGTGTGCAATAATAGTTGTCAGAAAGACATGTAGTATGGCGGCTACGGGTTGTATCTTCAAATGTAAAGATGTATGGGCGCCACCCAGCCGGAACCAGCAGTGCTTAAGTTAAGAATAGAAACAGTCCAGAGAGTCACATTCAACTCGTTATTCAGGAACTGCGTGATATGGACCGCGCTATGCGCAGCGTCGTCAAGCACCAGCAAATGGCTGTAGAGGCCAGCTTGATTGAATGGGGGCGCAGCGAATTATCAACGAATGCGAATAACAAGGAGCTGGTGGAGGAAACGATGCCGAATAAGTATACAGATATTGATCGCAGAAGGCCCTGGTGCTGTATTGTGCTAGGAGAACCCGCGGCTATTGTAGTACAACAGACCCCTCATTCCACAACACGCGCAATATTTTGCCCCTAATATGATAAGCTCAGCCTAACTTGGGACCGCGATTTCTTGCGTAACCATACAGCTACCGTGATAACTTGCACGTTCTTGAAACCACCCTTCTAAATTGGACCAAGGATATTAGAGGCGCCACTCACGATGTCACAACCGGTCTTGCTATGCATGCAAGCGCTGCGTGACATAGAGTTAGCCCTTAGAAGTCGCCTTTCTGATCGTCAAAGTCGCCAGAAAGGCCAGGAATATCACCAAAATCTCTCAAGAGATACAGGAGAAGAACCTTGTTGTGTGAATTGTAGTCCAAGATGATTTGGGCCGTCTTGCCCGCCGAGTCACGCTGTGGTCGTCAACTTCGCGGGCCGGCTCTCTAGGATGAACGGCAACTCCGGACTTATAAGAACTCATTAGATGGAGCCTTTTTTTTCCGCCGCGATGCAAGAATTCAAGAATTCAAGAGGTTAGGGATCAAATTTGGAGGCCTTTAACGATGCTTCGATTGAGAATATCAGGGAGTTCTTGGAACATCCCAGGAACCCAGTGGTCAAAGAGATCAAGCCTAAAATTCGGCATATCATGGATGAAATATGCAGTTTGGAAGGACTTGCATATATTGATGTAGTACTTAGAAGAGTAAAGAAAGACCATACCATCGATTAGAATTCTGAGACAAGGAATTGGGACACAATATGTGAGGGCATGTTGGCCTTTGGCAAGATGTTGACACCATTAGCGATCTATAAAAGAAAGACTACAGATTTGGTTTCCCGAAGATCGTCGCTTCCTTGGCGTCCTAAATAATTCATCGACGAAACAGTAAAACACATCCATGAGCTTGCTATACAAAGTCTATACCTTTGTACCCATGTTCTATCAACGATCTATCAACGAACATAGCAAGGCAAACTACCCTCCACGTTATAAACGAACTAAGGAGATATTTAGAATAAGCCTAACCTATTCTATCATATGGCTAGGTTTGATATCTAGGAGAAGTCTAGAAAACTATGAGTTAATTAACCGACAGTTTTCATACATACATAATAGGGTTGGCGGGATTGAACAATCATTGGATAGCTTGATGTTTATCTATGTAAGCATCATTATTCAGCCAGCAATGATATAAGGCTATGGTGTCCAGCATTAAAGCTTACTGCCGGAGACGCGACCCCTTCGTCGCCAAAGACATACTCTATAAATTTGCCGCGACGGATTTCAACATTGCTACTGATAGTAAGAAGACTGGCGCGGCGGAACTTTCTGTGGCTCTCGTGCGGCGGTGGTGGCCTATCCATTAGCTAGGCGACGTAATCATCCCTGCCTTTCTCCAAACATCTCTCCATATCGTCCTTAAGCGCGTAGGCGTCATGGAGATTATAGGTAGACATATGCCACTATTCGGTATCCGGACTGTCGTGAAGACGCCGACCGAGGTAACTGTTATATATTGAACCCAAAGTTATAAAGCATTCCAACTAGGAGTCCTTAGTTAATTATATTATCCTCGGCCGCAAGGATCCGCTTCGTTGGTGAGACCTTCACTAACTGTGTTAACTATGCCGCAACATCCTTGCCTTGTGAAACCTCTTATGGCGATAGTTCACTGCTTAGGATCTAGGAGAGTGTCGATGGTTTGGGCCTGTTGCTGAAGACTGTTGAGCCTCTTAAGCTTGAATGTAAACCAAAAGATACTGCCCTGCCGTTTAATCTGCAACAGGATATAGCCAGACTCTTGGATTGTTAGCTGTTTCCCACTGTTCCTGAGTTAGGAGGCTATCTTGAAGCAGGGAGTAAGCAGAGAGCACACTATGCATTAACGCATAGATCTCATGACTAATATTTGCTAGAAAATCATTCTTTAACCTAGTGCTTTCTTATAGGCAGCAGTTAGCAATCGTTTTGCCTCTTTTCGTTAAGTGGATTTTGGATACCCTTGCCGAAGTTAATATAGATATTGTTCTTATGGATAGATGTGATAATAATGTTGGCCTAGAACCGGCTGCCATCCTTACGGACATCCTCGAGCTCGCCCGTGGATTCCTCACAGAGCCGGTATTCTTCGTGATCCTGCTCCCGGGCAACTCGCTTGAAGTGTTCGCTCCTCTGCGGCGATGAACGGATAAACTTGACAATGTTGCGGAGCTTCCCAATGGGTTCCTTCGTGCGCCAATGATCCAGGTCCTGCTCAACAAGACCGCGCATGCCGTTGATGTCAGACTCCAGCTCGAACGAGTCGGCGTCTTTGCCAAAGAGAAAGGCACGCGCGACGAGATTGAGCGTGTGCCCATAGCATCGCATCCGGCGGGCATTGATATCAACAGATCTCATCGATGGATTGAGCCGCTGGTACATATAGTACAGGCAAGTATCATTTGCCGTCATGTTATCGGAGATGGCACAGCCAACGCGCCCCTCAATCTCCCATTCGTGGACGATGTCGACCAGAGAATCGGCAAGGTTCTCGCCACTATAAGTGTCAGATTGACGACGCAAAGCCAGCAGACGGGATTGCTGATGATCCAGTTGATCGACAAAATGCGCAAATACAGCCATGATTGCAAAGCGATTCGGTGACGTCCAGAGGTCGAAGCTAATGTGCACCGCTGTCAAGGCGTTACAGAGCTCTGGCTTGATGGTATCTCGCTTCGCTTCAAAAAGCCGGTATATCTCTCTAGTGACAGAGCTACCACTCCACGCCATCTGGAGTACTAAATCGCTGTCGAAATGGTTGAAGATGTTCCGAAGGAAGCTGTGCTCGAAGATGGTAAATGGCACATCGCTATCAATGACGAGCCCAACGCTTAGTTCTTGTATGGCTTTTATTTTCGCTTTTGGTAGGACGCTCTGTTCAAACCAGCGCCTTTTGGGTGTTGCGCCAGAATAAATATCAATGGCACTTTCATCACCAGGACTTGGCTCACCGGACTGGCTGGCTGGGGTGATCCGGTGAGCTCTATGCAGGTCGGTCAGCTGCTGGGTATCTTGTGAACAATATTGAACGGGACAGGTACATGCTTTCGGAGATGATCTGCTGCGGAAGACGTGGCTTGCACCGAGAAGAAATCCGCTGCGCCTTTCATGTAACATCGATTGCAGCACCAGACATGGCCTATCGGTTGATCCTGATAGTTCAGTTCGACAAGGAAGGTCCCGTGCGACCTAATCCAGCTCTTCCTGCCCTTTGCACCTTTTCGAGCCAGCGAATCCTCTTGGAGGAAGCGACGGTTCTTCCAGGTAATCTTGGGCAGATCTTCAATAGTCGGGTTAGGAGGTAAAGCTGCAATGACTGCCTTTTCCAACTGCTTGGCAACCATCTTTAGCTGAGACAATCGTGAGAAGACGGAAGAGGGAGGTATGGGGCAAGGCGTCAACGTTGCTGGCGGAAAGCCAGCTGGCGATGGGGAGAGCGGCGAATTCAACACTTTGCTGATGAAATAAAAAAAATAAAAATAAAAAAAAAGCATATGTAGAAGGGGCTGTTTTGGTGGCGCGACATGGTTGGAAACGCGTTCCAGATTGCATACGCGTGGTGGGGTTACGCGTTAGAACATGATAGTAGGTACTTGGTTTTGGGACTGACCCACAGCTATTAGAAGGTAGACCTCCATCTGTAACTACCTGGTGTAGGGTAGCGATCCGGGAAGATAAGAATTTTTGCCTCGATATTTGACGATCGCATAATGCATTTGTAATATATCAATTATTTCAACTTACGAAATGCATGAATTGATTTGATTGAAAGGAAGAATTCGACAATTTGATTGATTTGATTGGGGTGATATTGATTGGTTGAGTTGACATATGATGAGCGCTGCTCGATCTAGTCAGGCCCCGTCTCCCTCGGCGCTACCGACGAAAGCAAACCCGTCAACGTCAGATAATCTGAATGCCCCTGTGAATCCGCCTTCTCGACGATGACACTATATGGTGCCTCCCGCATGGCTGGACAGGTGCTCGTTTGCATACGAAGGAAGCTCAAGCCGCTGTTTCTTTACAACAGAGTCGATGGAGAGTATCACCTCTTTGGCAACAGGGAACGACTCGCCCAGCTCGATCAAGGCTCGACACGCCTTTGCAAACGTCTCAAACTGGATCGTGCTGGTCTCAATGCCGAACAACACTCGGAATGCGCAGATTGAAGCCGCTTGTATAATCCAGTGCTCGTTGCGCAGAGTGTACAAGGCTCGGAAGTGCCACACTACCCACATGGCGTTGCTTGCATGTGCGTAGGACATGGTGACGGGGTCAAAGGGCCCAAACTCCTCCTTGGTTAAACCATCAAAGGGCCGGAGTACGCTGATGATGAGGAGCTCGACCTTGAGGCTGCAGTATTCATGTCAATACTAGCAATGGGCTCTACCCAGGCCTGTGCTTGACTTACTGGAGCAGTATAGCGGATGGCAGAACCGCATTCTCCACCCGGAGTCTCTCCGAGAGAGAATACTTCCATCTCGTGAGCTCCGTGTAGAGCTCCAAAGCCCTGTGCGTGTTGCGCCGAGGCGGCCAGCCTTCCTCAAGCGGGATCAAGAAGTCGAGGACTTGTTCCGTAAGCTCTGTAAGGTCGCATTCCGCGTCAAATATCTCCCTCTTCAACGCATTTTGCGGAATCACAGAGAGCGGGTATGGAAACCACCAGTAACCTGGGTTACCTCTATTGCACAACGGAGACGTAGCTTCGTCGTGCCAGGTCTTTGGTCTCCTCGGCTTTCTGATGACAAGGCGGCGGCAAAGTCCGTGCATCGGCTTCCTGGAAAGCTAGTTAGAAGAGCCCCTCCTACGCGATCCACACGCCATGGCTTACCAATCCCAAATGTAGAATCCCCATGCGATCCATGACAACGCGTGGGCTTCTCTACGCTGCCGCACTCCAGCAATGGCAGCGTCGGCCGAACGAGGAATCTCGTCGAGTCGAAGTGCGAGATATCTCACTTGCATGCGACTGTGGTAACTCAACGCCGTCCGCCCACTGCCCAGAGCTCCTTCGTAGACGTACATTAATGCGAGGCCCTGTGCTACTGGCAGAGACGGGCTGGTATCTTCTAGGGCCAACAGTCGCGCTGCTTCTATGGCAAAAGCCTTGCCTCGCGAGTTTGGGTCACCCGGCACATGGAAGGTCGCTTGGTTCTTTGTATATAGCTGAAAGTTTGTTTAGCAAGTATATGCATGTCTGATAGTACGGGTATAGACTAACGCAACTGACGGCTAGAAGGGCGTTGGCAAGAAAGGGGGAGCAGAAGAGGAGCGTATCTGGTGGGCTCGACGAAGGTGACGATGGATCAAGGTATTTCAGGTCCTCTTCGAATATAGTCCTATCTATGACACCGCTACAGATTGTATCCCATGTCCAAAAGAGCATCAAGAGATGACTCAAGAGTTTGTCATCGTTGGAGACTGTTGTCCATCGCGAGATTGGAAGTGTGTATCCAGGCAGGTCGATAAAGACCCTATCCTCAGCGTACCTATACTGTGTTTCCCTCCAGGCTTCTTCAAAAATGTGCTCTGGATGGTCATATCTGAAGAGATCTATTAGTCCATGGATACGTTCCTGGGACCTGAACTGTATAAGCATATAGCACTCACGGGGAGGTAAGTCGAGGTTGACCAAAGCTGATCGTTCCTTCCCTTACTGGAAGCTGTGCTTGCGGATCGCCAGCCAAAGGCCCATAAGGCACAGCCTGATGAGATGGAACGCTCCGAGCAGGCAATTGTTGAGGTATAAATGCTGGGGGTGATGTGAGCTCAAGTAGTAGATCTCCCTCTTGAATATCCTCCGTCACAGACTTGACGTCTCCTCCAGCCTGGATTCGACGGAGAATCTCCTCAACTTCCACCGGCTGTCGCGTCCTGAGTGTGTCGTATAGCTTCTCATGATCAATCATCCGTTCCTGGAGCTCATCGTACTTTCGTTTTATAGCAGCCGACTGCAGCTCGTGCGGATGAGCAGCGTATCGGCACTCCCGCCCAGCCGCGATGCACGTAGAGCAGCTGGGACGCATGCCATCGCACTAATTCAGGCACTTCAGTTAGCGGCTTATTTGGTTTCCACTGGACTAGATAGTTTAGGTAAAAACCTTAGCCTTGCGCTGCCGGCACGCATCACACGCTACCTTGACCATGGAGTGCTTCGGGACATCTATCCTTGGCCGTGGAGGATCAGGGGGGCCTCCGCGCATCGGTCCAGGGAGTAAATGGCGGTACCGAGATGGATGGTTTTCGGACATATTTAATTGCGCGTCGCTGAGTGGGATTTTGGTGGTGAGGAGTCTGTAGGTTGAGAAGAGGATGGCTTCTCTGATGAGACGAGAATGACGCAAGAAGCTGTTGATTTTCCGCAGTTTTAGGGTCATGAAATGACGTATCATTAACGTAAGAGTTCCCTGAGCACGCGAAGAGGCACGCACGTATGCGCAACCAGACCATAGTTGATTTGCAGCTATTAGAAATACTAAAGCTCGCCTATATCTCCCAATTTTCTCTGATAAATTTCTCAAAGGCTTGCCCCGACTTTTATAACACAGGTTGCAAGTCTATTACAAACGATGGGCGGCGCTCCATCTGCTCGTGCAGACAGACGTCTTACCGAGGTCGACTTGACAACATCCTTGTCATAATACCCAACACGCGGCCATCAGAATAACATGCATAGTAACGCAAAAGCTTAGGCCTCAATTTTGATTGATTTTCACTCATGCTTTCTTAACGTCTCGTATATTGGCTCCCAGACTAGAGTACCTTACGTTACTGACATTAAGCCCTGGAGTTAATTCTAGATTACGTGAAACCAGCCTTGATTGGGCGAGTTATTAATTCCTTTGGTTGTTTTGCATGATTGACGAGATAGACTCTGGGGACCTAATCTGTTCCATAGTGAGCCTCAGTAGCGTATTTATGACTGAGTCATTGCGCACAACACTCTTGCCCCGGTCTTGAAGCCACTTTCATAGTGATTCCCAAGCGTAGGTCTCTTCTAAATCTACCGTCCCGTCCGCCATCGAGTCCTCCTGAGACGTGAACTCTCGAAACAAAGCTATATCCTCAAACTTATTTGCCAGGCTCTCAACACTTGCCTCCTCAGGATCCATCATTGAGAGGTTCAGATCAGCCATAAACGTAGCTCGAATATCCTCCGATGAGCTATTTAGCCTGTTCTCCTCAAATTTCTGCATCATGTGCCGCGCCTCGCCCACCGGTAGATCTCGTCTCTGTAGCGTCATGGAAAGCAGACTGCGGCCGATAGCCTCTGCGAAGCGGTACGACCGCCGCAAGCTTCCGTAACACTGAATACAGAAGGAGAGGTAGAAGTGCCATTCTGGATCTTTCGTGTCACTAAGTATGGCGTTTGCGACACGTATCAGTGCCGTGTGCCATAGCATTGTGTAAACCGGAGCTGCATAGTTTTTGCGGTACACAATGATCAGGCGCTTGAGTTGGTTAACAGATGCTTTATAAGCGGCGTCGGGCGAGCTGTTCTTGCAGGAGAAGGTCTTGAATGGCAACGGTTTCGGGGCAGACCTTGCTGCTGCTGTGAAAGGACGCAAAATATCTAGAACGGCGCAAGGGAACCAAATGCTACAGTCCCAATTAGAAAGTGATCCCCATGATCTCAACGACAGACAGGGACAACGAAGATTTGGCACACTGAAAAGTAAGGACATGATGCGGACTCTGTTCTGAACGCATCATAGATGACGGTAGAGTCTCTGCCCAAGCGATTAGCTCCCGGTATTTGTACTTAGCAAAGGCAAGCCTCACATGGTCGCTCAGGCGACCACGCGGATTGGGTTGATCGCGATAATACCGCAGGGTCACTTCATGAATAATACGCCAGAACTGACATAAGGCTGGAAAAGTATCACCCATATACGTCGACTGCAGAGATTGTCGAACAGAATTAGCACTCTCGTCGCGGCCGCCATGCCACGCAATACCAGGAATCGGTAGCACAGGAGGGTATTCTGGATATGCGAGGCCGGGTTGTTGATAGAACAGGGACATGAGCCTGAAGGCATAAGCACTCTGGTCGTCCGACATCCCTTCTTGGTTACCAACTTACACGATCCAATTGAAGGCACCCCAGGCAGCATATGAGGTTGCGTTCTGAAGCGCAGGGGTTATTTCTTGAGCCTTACTAACCGCCACTGTGGGATCGACTCCGAATAGGCCCATGCGTGTTGCCATGGCCTTCGCTTCCGACACGTATGCCAAGATATAGTGATCCTTGCCATCACCCAAATATGCCAAGCCCAGCAATTGCGTGCTGGCAAGATTGAGGAGAGAATCAGTGGCTTTCTCATCAGTCCAGCGATGCTCTGCCTCCTCACAGAACAGGGGTATGTATTCTTTGATTGAGGGATCGATACCACTATACATTTGCTATGGCGTGTCAGCAAAATCAAAGTGGTTTGCCCACTATGCGTCATGGTCACTTACACAGCTCCAGTACATGATAGCGCTGACGAGCAATGGACTGCAGTGCCTTAAGCGGCAACTAGCCAGATCATCGACAAATAGATCTGGCTCAAAAATCCCCAATAGAGGATGGTCCGTCTCCAGGTACAATGATATGATTTTAGCAGCCACGTCGTCCGAAATCGAGACCGAAGTCCAAAAACTCATGTTTAGTTCCTCCAAGCGCTCGTCACAAGGAAGTAGAGTCGATATCGGGCGTTTTATATTTGTAGGATGGTGTGTAGAGAATTGATTGGCTTCAGAATCGGGTGACGCACTGGCGCCATCCCCAAATGGCGATTCACTCTCTTCACCAAACATCGTTGATCGGCGACCGGTACTGGAGGCTGCCCTGGAGAATGTAAGCCTGGGATTGAAGCCCCATGCGACTGCATGTAGGCAATACATTCAATTGGAATCTCAAAAAAATGCCTGAATTTGGTGCAAGATGACTGACTCGATGACGTTGGACTCGAAGGCCTGCAACGAGGGGAATGCCACTGCATTCCTTGCCATGAGCTCGTACTCCAACCCTAGGTGTCTTGTAGATATAGGAGCCCATTCTCGTCCCCGTGGACGCTGTTCCTGGCTTCCACTCGCTTTTATTATATCCAGAACGCTGTCGACATCGTCATGGGATCGAAGAATGCACAGGCTGTCAAGGGCTTGATTCTCGGAGCCAGCCCTCAAGAGATCGAACAGTTCAAGGATTTGCTCCGTTTCTTTTCTCGGCTGGCTATGACTACGGGGTTTCGCATAGGTGCAAGGCTCTTGCTCGCCGCGCTGTTGACAAGACATGCATTGAGGCCGCTGTCCGTCGCACTAGGCACTCAAGGTTAAGGGGAGCAAAGGAGATCATGGGACGAGGCTTCGCTTACACGGACTTTTCTGCGGCGGCACCCATTGCATGCGAGTTGGGTCCCAATCCTTTGTCGTTTGGGTAGCTTCTCAGATGAAAGAGGAGTGGACGATGAGGCAGATGGTTGAGATTGAGAAGTACTGTCTGAACTAGGAACAGGGAGCAGCTGGCGGTTTCTTTGAGACATTGGTGGGAATCAGATGCCGGCGGTGAAATCGAGGCGTTACCAATTTGCTCGGGGGATCCTCTCATACCCGTCGACATGGATACTTCATTGCCTCAGGCATTCATGTTTGCCGTTGTCTTTTAAGTTGGTGCATTTGCCGACAGAGGGGCCCAGATAGGATCCATGTCTCCCTCGCGTGATTGGCTCGAGGATCTCGGAGGTCCGTCGATTTATAACTGGCTGAACGTCATGAGGAAACTTACCTGGTCGTTTACCCTATAAAAAGCGTCTAATTAGTGGGGTGGATGCTCTTGGTCCAGGGTTCTGTGGGTCATGTGCTCTTAGTACAGAGATTTCTGTGGGATTGTCACCGAACTAAAGGTATCTTTGTTCCCATTCAAGTGCCCTTCGTCCTATCTAGCCAGCGGGCTCCGTGGTCGTTATCGAATTTAAGTCCCCTACACAAATATCTTGCGCAGCCATTTTGGCATTGAACTCTCGATCACCGCTCCTTCTCTTTTAAGAACTAGAGCTGCAGCATAAGGCTGCGAACCGACTAATTGCCTGGCCTAAAATACCTCAGACGAGAGCGCAAACGATCAAATTTGTGTCTCAGCGATCACATCGCATACTGCACGCAATGGCCGAAGAAACGGTTCAGAGTACCCTCCCGCAATCGCGCCAAGGCAACTCCATTGAATCTTCACCTTCAGAGGAAACAATCCAGGACCGTCTAAGATCACAGAATTCTGCCCTGAATACTGAAAGGGTTCGACTGCAGCAAGAGTGTGCAAAACTCGAGACACTCCTAACAGCACACACATTAGGAAAGAACTGTCATTTGTACCACCACCAGCAGTCTTCCCACGCCCAAGGATCGGAGACGGCCATGGAAAATCAGAGTGTCCAGAAAGAAACATGAAATTCGTGTAGATAGGGTTTAGGGAAAAGGCCACAGTGGTCATAGGTCTTACTGAAGTGCGGCGACTTAGCTCATGGCCTATTCTAGTCTCTAGTCTCTAGTCCCTCATAAGTACGCGTTGTACATCTAGAAAGCATATTTCAAATGGGCGAATTTGCATCTGTTTCCTCAGTTCATCAATAGCCTTACACCTGCTCTGTAAGCTAATTCCAAAATTCCCCGTTACGCCCTTGCTATCTCCTGATAGCAGTTACGGGCCGTGTGTGTCATTCGAATTCATTGGCACCTTATCGCGCAGCATATCTGATAGAATTTGGCTGATCACTCGAAAGCAAGAAACGCGTCGACGAAAGAAAAATAGAGTCCATATAATGGCCCATAATCGGCCGTCTGGTAATATTGACAGTATGTAGGTATCAACGATGCCGAGCCCACCCCTCAACACTCGGGGCACCTCGGTTATCAGCAGAAGCACGCTGACACGGAAGTCGAATCGAAGTAAGTGCTCTCCCGCCCTCGATAGAAATGCGTCCGGGCAGACCAAAAAGCAGGATCAGTCTGACAGAAAGCAAGCCTTTCCTCCGATGCGTTCCGATGCGTGACGCAGACCAGCCTATGCTCAAAAGTCTCAAGCATTGGCGTGTTGTAAGAGGTTTATCTTAAAATTGCAGACAGACTTCGAGAATCAAGTTTGCCAAGCAGCTCAATGAGTCGCGATTCATTCATTCCATCTCCTCCACGCCAGACCTAAGCTTTCTAGCTTCCTCCCACTACTTAACGCGAAACGTGTTTTTCGCTCGTATTTCCTCTGCTGAATTCGTCTGATCTGCTCCTCGTCCTCATATGTCGGAGCAAAAGCGTCTGCACTACTAAGTTTTTGAACGTTGGAACAGAGGTTTTGCATTTTCGGCCCCATCTAAGCCGGGGTTATCTTGATCGCTTCGAGAGGCGCCAACAAAATCTTCGAGAACTGCAGGGTTTCAATGACTTGCGAGTTTCACGGTTGTTGCAGGCCTGCTTTCGGCTTCGGTCTTCCGTCTAGGTCGAGGAGGTAGCACGGCGTGTATCGAAGAAGTTGGAGGGGCCATGGTGACTACCAGGCCAGTATTCCTTAGATCTCTGTCGTGACTGACACACCTGACGAGCTTATCTCTGGCTCCGGCTTGCCTTTGTCCGGTTTCTGAACTGCATATTTGCTTCGATTCCGAATTCGCTGTCTGTGTCAACGGAAAGCGAAAGGAAGGAAGGCTAAGATTGTCGCGACTCCTCCAATCAGGTCTCACCCCAACCAACACCAAGTGCTTTGAACATAAAGTCCGTAAATGGCGGCCCAGCAGCGCTGCCTAGCGACCACGCGAAGGTATTACCCGCCATAACAGACGCGGAGAAATGTGCGTACGTCTCCGTAAGATAGTTGATATGTGCTGCAGATATAAGGATCAATATAGTAGACAGGAACATGCCCGCGAGTATTGGTGTCCAATGAACCTTGCTTCCGAGGTCAGCCACTGCTATTAAGAAAAGCCTTGTGAACTTACGCCGGCTGGCCCCTCCAGCAAAACCAAAACATTGTAATGACGAAGCGTATTCCCCCCAACCATAGCCATCGTCAACCGAACCTCAGATTTGAACTGCTTGCCAGACTTGGCTTGTTTCTTGCGGCATTGTGTCTTGTGGATAATGAACAAGACACATTGGGTATATCCCAAGATCGCCACAATCACAGGCAGCTGCCCAATTCCAACATTCTATCCTCTGATTTGTCGAAAAATGGTCGTGTAGATGGAAAGACCACATATTCCAGGGCCAGGATGATGAACTAGAAAAGGGCGCAGAGAAAGGGTATAAGGTCAGATAGAAGAACCCAAGGCCGCGTGACCAGCCCTTCTTTAATTCCGCAAAAACCTGCAAAAATGGGCTTTAATGGATTACCCGGCCCATACTTCCAAACTGAACATCGCCATGGAGTTTCCCCTTTCAATTGGGTCCAGATATCAACCAGAACGCCGGGGAAATTGCCTAACTTAGCTGGGACTGCGGTTCCAGTCACGAGTCTCCCACTAATTCGCTTCCAAATCTCCGAGCGAATGTACAAAGCAAGTCAAATGTCATATAAGTCAAGAAGGCAATGTGGACGACTTTTCGCAGCCATATATCTCGGATAGAGGCGCAAAGACGAAAGGTCCTTCGCAATAGCCCAGAAAAGAACGGGCTGATTGTAAGACGTGCCGCCTCTTCCGGAACTCGAAAATGTTCGCAATAAAGTCCAGGCTTCCCCATGGTATATTCGATGTGAGGTTCATGTTTAGAATTAGAAACACAACGCATTCGGTGGTGTACCACCTTCGTGCAGTTGACCAATTCCGTTGGTTCTCAGCGTCAGCGGGTGCGAAATCCAACAAACCATCGCTATTCAGATATGGTGTTTCTCGTTCGATGCAGTATTGACCGTCCTTAAGTGCCGGAAGGCATGATGATAAGCCTCACAGTGGCATCCTACGCAGGTAGGCAGGCAGATTGCATTCGTGGGTAAGGAAGTCTGGGCCATGAGGGGGTGATCGATATCAGAAGTTGTGACTCGAGACTTTTATACTCCTCACACATAAGCTCGCAAATAAAATTCAAGTAACGCCATTGTTACCGAACCATTAGCAAATGGTACCACATTCGTCGCAAAGAGACAGAGCTCAAGAGGGCTCTGGGTTGCCTCAAGGATCATCATTGCAATGAAATGATGTCAATCCATGTGAGAACTCTAAGTTTTCCTTTACACAAGGTTTCTCTTCTCGCGACCAGGAAGATCTAGCAATCATTTCGTGATGTTAGTAAGTAAAACTCAATCCAGGTTTTAGAGAGAGATTTTTTATTACAAATGAGGCGACAGCAGTGACCGATCCACCGGTTTAGTGTGCTGGTCCAGAGACTCGCATATGCATGTATACATTGTAGAGTACAAAAAAAAACAAAAAAAACCCCGAAAGCTGTTGCTGATACTTCCATAGAACAGCGGATTGAAATGGACATCGAGGTCCGCTACCGGCTAACAGTAGGCTTTGCTGAGGTACCACTGATAGGTTACGCTCACGATTATCTACGGTCGTTTTACCTTGCTAGGTATTAGAATGCTGTCAAGTTGTAGATTCTTTTGAACTCGTACCTAGATCACACGTTGAGGCTTTGCTTCGACTGTCGAGTTAGTCACCAAGGATTCAAAGAAGTTATTAATCAATTGTACTTAAGGCCCGTTTCATTCCGGGCCGATTGGTTTATAAGTGTCTTCAGTAATAATAGGGAATGAGCTTCAAGATCGTTTCCGCGATTTTCAATACCTAATAAAGTTCGGAGCTAAAACGTCACAGAAATAGTCGCGGCCGAAGAAAAAAAAACAATATCTGGTAACTATCGAGACGATCAAAGGTCTGTGTTTTACGCATAACAACTTTCAATTCGAGAAATTCGTGCCGTACTGATAATGCCGTATTGGGTCTGGGCACGTAATGAATGTGGTTATATCAAAAGCTTCCACAATCCGCCTGTTTTCCCCCCATTACGATGACTTTTTGTAGCTCTCTGCGGTGGTCTTGAATATGAACACGGGTACCGGGTCGCAAATTGATTGGTTCTACTGAGTGAAATAGACATATATAATCGAGCCGTCAGCCCCTGAGCTTGCGTATGGATAACCCAAGATAGAAACTGGGATATGCTGGCGGATATTATAGCTCTCGCCTTACGGTAGTTTTATCTACCCCTTTAGACCAATAGGGCCAGTCCCGCTACTATAAGCGGGGGTATAGTCTCTGCAAAATCCGCTGAGAAGTCATTTGTTCTCCCTGCGAGCGGCAATCACATAAAAGAGGCTGCCGTCGTAGATACGGCGAATATCTTCCTTTCTCATTCTACCATCTTCAGGCCAGAGTATTAACCTAGTTGCTAGCCCTGTCCAAAAGTGTCAGCCTCAACATCTTCTGTGCGTGTCAAACACACCACAAACTCACATGCGAAGAGAGCGCCGCCCCAACCGATCGGATCAGCAATCAGCCTCTGACCCTTCATGAGCACACTCACATCCCAGATAGTTAGGTAGTCACGTCCTTCAGCATACTTCTCAAACTTATCCTCGAACTTTATTGGATGAATCGACCCTCGGTATCTTACGTCCCTGTATCACTGCCGTGCTTTGCTTTATGGATGCTGTTGGTATAGTGTCGAAAGAACGGGTCTGGTAGACAAGAAGACCAAGTTGGATAGGAGGAGTTGGCATGAATGATGGAGACAGCAACGAAAGAGAGGAGAATTCCGAATCCAAGTCAGTGGAATCCCCAGAATGTGTCAGTAGGCCAAATCACACCGTCACGATTCTGGCGACAGTTAGCTCTTCCAACCCACGGGACAAGAAAATGCGAAAGTCAATTACTATGCCGAAGAAATCGCAATGCTGTTGAAGAACCTAGCTACCAAGTTAACATAACGAGTTCAATTAGAATGTTTGACCTTACACTTTGATGACGATGTCAATAACCCCAGCCCCATTTCCGTTGTTCCATTAGGATATTCGTGCGTCGCGGCAATATTGACGCGTGTGACATCTTGCACGTTATGCAAGTAAGTAACAGCTCATTCGTATGCAAAAGCTATCGTACCTGCATGGGCTAGCTTTTGGCTTTCCCGGGGTGAAGGAAAGTCTGCCGTTGCACGTGATTGGAACGGTGTTAATCGAAGTCTCGAAAAGGTTGCTGCTGGGTATCATGATCAACGAGACGCTGGGCATGCTTTTCACCGTTGGGTTCCATTGTGGGCATCTACCTTAGTGGTGTGGAAAGACGCCAACGTGCCATGGAAGTAAGGCAAGAATTAACCAGATTGAGGATCCTAGTTAAGGGCTAATCATATGTCCCTCTGTGGCTTGATGTTTGTACTTCGTCATTGACGATGTTGAGATGCATCACGAAACATGAGGGATTCCAGGAGTGCTAGGAAAGATCCACTGCCTTGGCAATGTCTGCACGCCAAGAGCCAGCCTTTGTAGTTTCACAGCAAATGGATTTTTCCTTCGGATGCAAGTAAAAATGTTTTACTAGCTCTGGGCCACAGAATACAGATGAGGTTATAATGATTCCACAAGCCAATGACTATATCGTCATAGTGATCATGGAAACATTATCCGATTCGTCAGACTATCGACATTATCCGTTCCAACCGGCTGCTCGGCCTGATTGTCGATCCATCAATATTGAGAGGTTTCCCCTCCCTTTCTCGCGAAGCTAACCTTAAAACATCATCTGCATCATCCAGTGGTCACTCTTACGTGCTCTCTCCTCGACAACCTTAATTGCACGGCATCTTATCATCTTGCGGAACGTTAAGAAGAACAGGAAGCCCGTTTGTGAGGCTCGCCTTTGTTATCTGGCGGTTAGAAAGCAGTTGTTCTTTTCACATCTCTTTCATCTAAAGCTCCCTCAACAACCATTGCGACTGTACCCCTGAATGCTTTAGTTTTCTCCGTTGCAAACTACACAGTCAGGCGTTTAACCGGATTTTCTCAAAACCTCCAGGCTATCTACTACTGCCTGAGCTTCCTCTGTACCTTCATCGTCGTCCAGAACCTACCTCTCTACTACAACTATACCATCACTCTCTCCTCACGACTTCAACATGTGCCATACCGTAATCGCTCAACGGATGTGCAAGGCCTGCCGCTGTAGTCTCGGCGAGACTGTCATTGACTTCACCCGCTGCGCTCGTAAATGCTCGAGTCCCTTCTACTGTCTCACCCCCGAACCTCAGATGGAGCTCTGTAGCCTCTGTCCGGCGACAGCAACAGTGTCTGCACCTGTCCTCGCACATAATGTTGAGGACACTTATACTACCACTGCCGCCGCCTCAGCTGGTACAAGGCTTTATGACCATCCGTTCACGAAGGCTGCGATATATCCGCCACCAGTATTCACCCGCCACGCTACTGCCCACTAAGTCCTCGCGACTATGGGTAGTAAAACGAACCAACGGCGTTTATATTCAAGATTGATGTCTAAGAATTGGAATAAGTATACAAAAATAGGGCATGTAAATTAGGAATACCACGTAAAGCGTGGATGGATAAAACTTCTACTTGTAGTGTTACTAAACTACAAGACTTCTGGCGCGGACTGCTCTACTGGTACGAAATTATGAGAAAGGTCTCCAGAGAATAATAGTTATTTGCAAAATCAGTGTCAAACAAAGAAAAACAAATTGTACTCTGCTTTTCTTTGATTGCATAGTAACGAAGTATCCTCGCCCTGATACCTTCCGTCCTGATGGCAAGCTCACCGCCTTGGCTGTCCTAATATGCACCAGACTTGCCTTTAGGCCTGGCGGTGGGTCGAATAGCGGCTTGGTTGTCGGTGCATGTCAGAAGCTTTCTTCTATTATTCCCTTGGGTCCTGACTTCCTGTGCGAGCTGGAGGGTGGGACTGATGCCTTGTAGTTCGCCGGCGTAGACGGTGGAGGTTCTCACATCACCTGTGTTTGCGCTTCGGGTTTTCCGGGTGGTGGTGCTGCAAACTGCGGCAGCTCCGATGTAACCGCCGATGCCGCTCAGGGTGGCGATCAACGCAATCCACTCAACCTCAGCCTTCAATTGAGTGAGTTGACTGCTTAATAAGCATTTCCTCTGTTGAGTTGATCAACCCAGGTCCCATATCGAGTTGGCTGGTGTTGTATTGATGGTTGGCCAGCGCCCCATGTCGTGTAGTCCTACTTTCACCGCCAGGTTGAAACCTAACGGCCAACGCAAGCCTACTCCCACCCTGCGTCCTCCTCCCGCATCTGCACTGGCAAATCCCTAAGCCATTCGCTTACCGACTTCTCCTCCACGGAGTCCTCGCCCATTGTATCATCCACTTTGTCCAACAGCATAGGATCAACTTCCTCCACGATGCCTGCCTGCAGCCATGACCGCAGCACCTGGCAAATAGCAATGGTACTTGCCTCCAGCTGATTTCGAAGAGGCGTCACCATGCGCCCTGTCGCCGAGAATAGTCTCTCGCACTCAGCGCTCATCGGCTGGACCGTCATAAAGTCCACCGCCATTCGCGACAGCCTAGGGTACTTGAACCGCTGCGCATGCCAATACTCGAGCGGATCCCGAATTACGTTATCCGTAGGTAACACATCCTTCTGCCACCTGGCATATTCGTCTTCTGCGTTATCAGAGTCCATTTCTTCGCAAGGACGTATCCGAGCTTCGTCCTTATATCGCTCAAAAGGAGAATAGTACTGTGTCCGCTGACGCTTCGCGGCTGGTTCGCCATTATCCTCCGTAGAAATTTCCAACGTCTTGTATCCTCTGTCCCAAACAGACTGTACCACATCTTTCGCCTTGGAAATCCACGCCGGACGTCCAGACCACACCGTCTCGAAATAACCCCAGCGATAAGCGGGGTGGAGTGCCAGCGAGGTGTAATATATCGGAGTCTCATCCAGCTTGTTGTAGTATTCGTCAAGCTTCTTCCAGCCGAGGTTAATGTTAACCTTGAAGTGCTCGGGTTCAGGATATTGATTGGCCATGGCCTTGGCTTTCTCCAATTCAGCCAGCAGGAATTCATATCCCACGATCACCTCCCATACGTTGCCATAGGACTCAAAATATCCCTGCTTGCGTTTCCGTTGAATCCCGTCACCTTCAAGCGCCTTGACTGCGTCCTCGAAGCTCTGAAGGATATCCCCGAACGCCTCTAGAACGGCCCAGTCCTTGTCGCCGAGTTTATTCTCGTCTCGACATATGGCAGGCATGATTGCGCTTGCCTTGAGCCGCTTTGGCCGCTTCGACGTGTTGTCCTTTTCCCATTCCTGCTTGTGCTTCAAGACTAGTGTCTCGAGGTAAGGTCGAAGCTTCAAGGCGCGGCGGATCATGTACAGCTGCGATAGCCAGCGGGTTTCGTTGTCGACAACCACGTTGAGGGGCTTCCGAATTCTCACCCGAGGATCCTCGGATGCATCGAACTCCAGCCGTTGGATACTTCGGAGAAGTGTGGTGAGTAGATCAGATCGGTGGATCGCAACCACAAGATTATGGAGCTTGCCGACGGGACCTCTCTTTCGCCAAAGCTCCTGCTCAGCCGTGGCTAAGAGGTCTCCATGCCCCAACCGGGACTCAAATGCGTCGGCATCCTTTCCAAAGAGAATGGCTTTAACCACAAGATTGATTACGTGGCCAAAGCAACGGCCACGCCGTTCCTTGCCATGGAACTTGAATCTCTCCCCAATGGTATCCATTGCAGTGTCGTTGTTTTGTGCGTTGTCAAGCGTGAAGTACCCAATTTTCTCCTCTGAGATCTCGTATGACTCGAGTATTTCGATGATCTCGAGTATTTCG
The DNA here is from genome assembly GCA_004367495.1 of Fusarium scirpi. NCBI lineage: Eukaryota > Fungi > Ascomycota > Sordariomycetes > Hypocreales > Nectriaceae > Fusarium > Fusarium scirpi. Next base: position 23,674 of record QHHJ01000079.1, read on the forward strand.
ATGATCTCGTGTCCAATATTAGCCCCGAAGTGCCGAACTGTCAGCTCAGGCACTCCCAGAATGAGCTTGCGGGCCTTGCCATCCTCATTTCGAAAGAAGCAGGCAACACCATATAAAGCGTGCTTATTCCGCGATCTCCAGCCGTCGAACGAGATGTGTATCAACCCAGGTGCATTTCTCAATACCTCGATTACCTTCCCTTTGTGTTTTTCAAACTCGGCAACGGCACGCTTGCGAACCGTATCATGACCGACATGGGCATCCGTGCTCACGACGAAAGGGTTGAGGTACTCGAAAATGGCCCGCAACCTCTTATTTTCGGGTTCTCGGAAGGACAGGTTGCTCTCGACGATCCATTCGGCCACTAGACGCTGGAAGACATTCCTGTCAAAGCTCTTAATAAGGCGGTTTGCAATTGCTTGCTCTCGGGGCGCGTTAAGATCGAGGTTGAAGGCTTTCGTTATCGTCTGGTATCCTGTCGACGGTTTCTTTCGAGACGCTGGCGCAGACCGTTTTACGGAGGGGTCTTGAATTTTGTGGTGGTCCCAGAGATGCCGTTCAGCGTTCTGGGTGCCAATGGCAACTACATTGCCGGGCTTCGGCCTGTTCCTTTCAATGCACAATCTGCAGACCCATCGCCGCTCCGAGTCCTTCTCGATGTCGAAGCCGTATTCCCACACCCATGATTTTGTATTTCTGCTTCGTTGAGACCACGTGTAGCCACGGAAGTGTCGGAACAATCGATCCTCGTCTCGTCGAGTGGCGCGAGCTTCGGCTGGTGTGGACGGCTCGGGTGTTGATGGAGCCGGTGTTAAGGGGTCCGGTGTGAAAAGGGAAGCTGCTACGAAATTCATAGTCTCAAAATCCGAACTTTGGGACATATTAAAGCCGAAGAAATGAGACGCCAGAGAAGCAAGTCGTGAACAGGAGGTCAGACTGGTGCTGATGCAAGAGTCGGTGGACGAGCGAATCACTTATGGCGTGATTCGCATCTGACGCGTTGACGTGTCGAGCTAATGCCACGTTAAGGAGTGCTCTGCGGTACCTAGATTGAAGAATAATTAGATGTGGTGAGAAGTATCTCCTAACAAACACTAACATCCCACCCACCTTGTGTTGAGCTACCCGGCACCAGATTCTGGGAACATCGCTACAATACCTAATCAACCTTGCCAACGCAACCAACTCAATATCGTGATAATATTGAGTTGGTTGATTAGTAAGAATAGGCTCCGTTGAGTTGGGTTGAGTTGATTGACATCAACCTGGTTGACAACCTCTTGATTGACGTTGCGTTGATTGCCACCCTGATGCCGCTTCCATCCGTGTAGATGTGAATGGCATCTGGATCGTCTTGCTTGATCTTTTTTTTTCCAACTTATGGTTGATCTAATTGAGTTGGAAGTGCCTATCGAAACTTGCTTAAGAGTCGGGACTTGTGCCATTGAAATAGATCGAATCTAGACCGCAACAACCCAATACCAACGACTGACACGTAAGTAGGCCTGCTGATCTCATGCCTTGGTAGTCATTCAGCCAATCGGAGTTTCTTTCGTTTGCAGACAACCAAACTCCATTCCTTGCACCATTGTCTAGGGACTATGCCGAATCTCTGTCAAATGCCGCATTTTAGCTAGGTAGCGGCGATGTCCGCCCAACGTTGACTCAAATGCTTAAGCCATTACCGGAATTGATGATGCCCAGACAAGACAACAGAAAACAACCACCTTATTCAGTCAAAAGTCGTGAGTTGGGACATCTTTCTGATTCTACCTAGCCTAGCCATCCTTACTCCCGGATATCATGCCCAAGATTGAGCTACCAGATTCCTCACGAACCGTCAATTTTGCAAACCGACGTATCCAATTATCATGTTGCTGCCGGTCCGGATCGTTCGCTATATGTATGATATCTGGCGGATAATGACTCTCCATATGTATCTTGCGCTCTTCAATCACTTCCGGCCCTTCTTGCTGAATAGTTATGAAACTCTGTAGTACATTCGCGTCGCTAGGCGTCATGCGACTGAGGACGTCTTGAAGTACTCTTTTCGGCAAGTAATAACCCCTCCCTTGATCGCTGAGACCTTTCTGGGCGATGAGTAGTGTGGCCCTGGCGGCTCTGGGATCTGTATCCCCCACATCCATACTAGAGACTTCTGGCTCGGAGGAATCTCGCGCCATGAGGAAATCGAGCTTGGTAAGAGCCAGGAAGGCAAGCATGGCGAGAAATCGGGTCAGCATCATGTTGCCGTATTCGAAGCTATGGCGGAGATAGTGGATGCGCAGAATGGTCTCAAAGTAGGCTCTGTACTTAGCAAGAGATTTCTGGAGCTCGTCTTGATCAAGCAGAGGTGGCGGTGAGCCGTTATTCCCATATGATGCTAAGAGTTCGTAAAGTTGGACGAGGACATAGCAGTAATGGAGGCTTTGGTTAATTATTAGTCTAATTTGTTCTTGGTAGAACGAGGGTGCATCACCGCCCCATACAAGACAGACGAGGTACTTACTGTAACTTGAGCTGCGATGGAAAGACGATATTTGACGGCAATAACGGGCCCGGCAATGTGCGGTACCATGCTTCTAGCTTCTCTACTGTCTCAATGATTCGTCCTGCCCCGCTTCGAACTACTTGAATGTCACTTTCACTCGTGTAATCCTGGAGCATGGCCGCGTTGAGAACGAGGCTAAACTCGACCCTGGCCTTGAAAGTATAACGGTACTGCATTGGAACTAATACCGAAGTCGACGGGTATTTGAGCCAAATTTCGCTATACCAGTCGGGATTGAGGTCGGGATCGGGCAACGGACTTTGGGGTGGAGTTCGCAACAGAGGCGCTGTCTGGAACTGAAAACTCAGCGTACTGCATTCAGTTAGCGAACTGCAAGCACTGCATTGGCGATGCTAGGGTTCATGATTCATACCACTGCCAATGAAAGAGTGACCAAGCCGTAAGGTCATAGGAGTGGCGTAACTTCTTGTGCATTATATTTGTTGTCGGCTCGAACAGCCCCAACTCATGAGCAATATCGATTGCCTGGACTAGATATGCTGACGCCAGTTTATCTATACCGAACATGTTTACGATAGTATTCATGATGAGAGCAGCTTGTAGAGTCGTCAAGCTTCTCTCACGGGATTCTTCGACAGCCCATAGCCTGTTGGCCTCGGCAAGAAATTTATAACCAAGGCTATTTGGGTTCCAGAACTCTGCTGGTTGTGAGAGGTAATTCTGGCAGTGCTGGCGACGAGAACGGTAAGTATATATTTTAGGAGAAGCCAGGGGATTTGTAAACTCTCACGAGATTCATGACGACTTACACATCCGACCGCTAGGATAGCGTTGACAAGAAGTGGAGAACAAAAGGTGCTAGACCCAGCCAGCATATCGTCCAGGAAGTAGTCCTTATGAAAAAAAGGTAAACCAGTCGTATTCGTAAATAAAGTAGGCACGTATGAGTGTTCTCATCAAGTCGTCATCAGCGTTAACGGAAGTCCACTTGGAAGGAACAATCTCATCCATTCTAGGGTCGACAATAGAGGCTGCGTGAATTGGCCTCAAGTACTGGGCTTTATTCTTCCTTTCAGATTCCGACAGCGGCGGGACACTGATTTTGCCGGCCTCGTCTTTCTCATTCCACTCGTAAATCAAGGAGTGTAAGAAAGGGTTCGTCGGAGTTTGTAAGTATGAGGGCATCAGGGCTGAGTAAAGAAACTGATAGCGATATCTGGTTTCGGGTTCCAGCTGAACTTGAAGAAGGAGATCTGCTGTGCTGAGTTGATGCGCCATAGTCTCGGCATCGGTACCGGCTCGAATGCGGCGGACAATCTCGTGGGCTTCGGCCTCTGGCCGAGTCTGTATAGCACGATAGACAATAGCAGCAGGATGCAACACCTGAATCGCTTCCAACCTCTCTCTATAACTACCTTCAGGTACTTGCCGGTAAACACAATCAATATGCTTTACGTGGCACTGAGAACACGTCGGCCGAGCACCGTTGCACTATGTAAACCATTCAGCCCACGTTTAAATGAACCTCCAAGAGAAGGACTACTTCCTGAGGTTAAGAGACTGGGTTTCGTAGTGGCGTACCTTGATTTTCCGCTGTCGACAGGACTCACAAGCTAATGATGTAGGAGCTCCTCTTCGTACTAAGGGAGCTGTTTGATGCTCGGCATGGGTTCCTACCGGATGAGGGCGCGGAGCTGGAAGCAAAGGTCGGAGATTAGTCCCCTGACTTGATTCGTGTGTTGACGAGGTCGAGGAATCCGAGAAATTGGGAGGTCTGTTAGGCATCATATTTGACGTCTTCAGTGACAATTGCGGCAATGAAATACATACGAGGCTACGGCCTCCAGCTATTCAATTGAAATGATAACTCAGCCTCCTAGCTAGGTCTTCAAACAAGCTTACGGATAAAAGTCAACATGTAATAACTCATTATGTCCCTCATGATCAGATAAAAGCCGCCCCTTGCAGCGGTTGTTCCCTCAAGAATGATGTCATGGTGGTCAAAGGATGATCCTCATATGCCGCAATATTGGATACGTTTTACGCCATTGATTGGATGAACCAGATTGACATATTATATCTGCCTCAACTGGTCAGCCCTTTGCGCTGCAGCAAAGCGGAGTGAAACATGGAGACTCCCATCTGTGACTGCCTGGGTCCTACGTCGCTGGTAACGTACATCACAAGCGAGTGTCCCACCAATCTACACCTAAAGACTAGAAAGAGAAATAAAAACACCACAACCTATCTGATCAATTAAAATTAATTGCTATACTATTCCCTATTGATCTCAATTGACTCTTGACAGGTCCTTGCAGTATGCCCGGTCTTTCCGCAAATACTACATTGCCGAGGCTTTGATCCTTGTGACCTTCCTTGACCACCTCTTGAGGATTCAGCTGTCACCTGCGCATCAATATCTATCTGATTAAGTGCTTGTGATGCTTCCGTTATAGTTAAAGCCCCTTCTTTCTGTATTGTAGTCCTTCTTCCCCTTCGGCGCCGCCCTACTGTCTTATTCTGCTGTTCAAGTTGTTGATTCCTCTTATATAGTAAGGCCATCTTATCTATAAGATTAGTTGTTGACTTCTCAAAAAACTTAACAGCTTGAATTATTGACTCAGGGGAGCTGCTTTTATGATTTCTGATCATTTCTTGCAGATATTTAGAATGCGATTGGGCCTCTGCTACTGTCTTTGGGGTCCTTGAAGTCCAAGGGGTCGATGGTATTATAACCTCAACAGGAGGCGTTGGAGTCCGTAGCTGTACATCAAGCTTTGAGATGACATTTTCTGGGTCAAAGGGAGCAAGCCCAGCTCCTCTAAAACCTCCCTTGATATTGCTTTCTGTAATAGCAGCTTAGTGGGCGGCATAAAAGGCAGGAAAGAACTCGGTCTTAGTGATGTGCGATACGAAGCATCTGATCAGATGCTCTATTTCTCGACCATAGGCCTTTTTCAGCGGCCCAAAGCACCCTACATCAAGAGGCTGAAGTAGATGAGAGGCATGAGCAGGCATACAGAGCGTGATAATCTTGTTCTCCTTGCAATATCCCTCGAATTCGACGGAGTGGTGACTTTCATGACCATCAAGGATCAAGAGTCGATAGCGACTATTCGTCCGTTTAGCTGTAGCCCGATCAAAGTGCTTTAGCCACTCGAGACCCAGGTTATTATTAGTCCATCCATTTTCGCTCAATGCAATAACCCAATCGCCGGGGAGGTCGCATTCTTCATACCAAGTGGCAAGGTGATCTTTGCCTGCACCAATGATAAACGGCGGGATCGATTGACCTTCAGCATTAATCCCCTCGATCACAGTAATCCATTCACGATTTCCAGGCTGTACTTGCTTTGGTCTTCCTTGCCTGTGGGAGCCTGTGATGACTGTTCCGGGCTCAATCATGCCCATCATAAAGCCAGTCTTATCAAAGTTCCAGATATCATCTGATCGGATACCGTATTTCGCGATTGTATTCTCTACAAGCCGAAACCAGCCACGAATAATAGTCGGATCTTCATATTTAGCTCTCTGATAGTTATATCTGCGAAATCGACTTGTCTTTAGGTCTGGTTGTCGCTTGATGAAGTTATAAGCCCAGTTCTTGCCGACAGGTGGCAAGTCGCGATTAGCAAGTAGGGAATTTGCAATATCTTCTACATATAATAGTCGCGAGGGAAATCCTCGCGAATTTAGGTCAAGAAGGAATCGTACTATTGTTTGTTCTTCCTGATCGGACAATTTTCGTGATTTTGTAAGAGTATCACGCGTTGAAAGAATGCCTTGCCGGCGGCGAGCTAATGTACGGTAGTTAACGGTATAGATAGATGCCGCCCGTCGGATCGTAAGTTTTGGGTCATTATGAAGGGCCTGAAGGGCAAGATTGATCCTAGCTTCATTTGAAGATCGTGGCATTATGGATGGTTGAGAAATATCTAATTGAATAGTGATAGTGTAGGTTGAGGGATTTTTGGGACACTCGCTTGTGTGGGACACTCGCTTGTGATGTACGTTACGCTTAATTTCTTTATATAATCCGAGGAGACTGGAGAAGCTCCACAAGTTTAAAGCTTACTAGATCAGAGAATCAAGAAACGCTCATGACAGGCCTAGACGAGGGATTACTGCAATGGGGAACAACCAAACACACAGCATAACCGTGACATTATCACCCCGTGGCCTGTTCCTAGTGGAGATTTCATGATCGTGTGGCATCCTGCAATCCTGGGCTCGTGGCTCCTGATGACGCTGGCTGCCTGCCAAAACCCCTGGACCATGCCGGCAGGATCTTAGCCTTGATGAAGATCATGGACTGTAGAGAAAAGTACAACTTGATTCCAAGTTTGTAGACGCCTCCGATGTCCCCCTTCGAGGGTCCGGCTAGCCATCTCCTCGCCTGGTCGTTGGCCTATCAACAGAGCCTTACTGCCCTGACCCTCCAAGGCCCTTTCTAGGACCCACAAGCCTTCAGAGAGCCCGAAATAGGGATAGATAGACAGAGTTTATTACGCCCGGGAGAACGAATCTCATACAGTGGGAGGCAATAAGTTTGAATCCTAACTCAAGTACACGTTCGCTGACTAACCGAGGTGAGACCAGTTGCCCACGTAGCAATACCCCAATCGGGATAGCCTTTTGCCCGATACAGCTTAGCACTTACTTTATCAAGCTAAAGCTTTATATACGTGAGCTAGGTTACAACAGCTGGTACTTCAGCCTGGATTCAAACTTATTGCATCCCACTGTAGGGCCAGTAGGTACGCTAAGCCATTTACGATTCCTCCGCCTTGATCCGGGCTGCACAAAAGAAAGCCCTACTTCTCGTCCTAAGTCTTTTCCGTTCTAGCCTCGCTTGGCTCTGCTTGACAGGCCTGCTTGAAGGCCGACCCGAAATAGGGGCTGGTGGCACGCACTGTGTGCAACCACAACCCGCAGACTCGGACAGTCACCAAAATCTGGCTGGTATGGTACCGACAGAGGAGAGATCAGACCTGGCCTCCCTCGCAAGATCCTGAGGATGGGGCGGGAAAATGCCAACCTTACGACACATTTGGAATACCACTAGATGTCTAGGATCTACGAGGAAGGTGTGATCCTGGAAACAGTTCAGTAAGCACGGAATTCTGTGTTGATAGTCTCCCAATGGAGAGTTGGCTGAAGAGCATCTACGCATACTTGCTTTAAAAAAAAAAAAAAAAAAAGCGCCATTTTCTCAGATTATTTTCCAAGATCCCAGATTGAACATACGCTTCCCGATGCCATTCTTCTCCTGGCATCCTCCTAATTGTTCAACCATTGTAACGATAGAATATTCGTCATCATGTTAATTCGTATCCTTCGTCAAAGATCATTGCCGCTCCTGCAAATCGCACAACTACTGATTTCTTCAGTATTTCGTCTAAATGTAGTAGTGCTCATGTCGTTAAGACTGCTGGCATTGCTTTTTGCCTCCTAGGTCTTGAATATAGCGATCGGCTTCGTTAGCGATGTACTCCTGGATAAGGGCGCAGTCGCAGTCGGTGTGTTGAAGGAGCTTCATCTTGAGGTTATAGACCTCAAGAGTTAGGTCTGCCACGCGGGTTGACAAGTCGTGGTTGATCTGCTCCATGTCCTTCTCGGCAGACTTGAGTTTTCTCTCATCTTCCTTCTTCCTGACGCGGAACTTGTTTGACGCAATTCGGTTCCTCTCCTGAACTTTTCTGGTGTAGACGTTATTTTTAAAATGCGGAGACGAAAGATTTGTCGCTACAGACTCGTTGATACTGCCACGCTTGTTTGTATTCCTGTGAACTTCTCCTCCTGCTTTTGCTTTTGCCCTCTTGGTGGAATCGCGTCTCGATGGCTTTGCAGGAGCGCGCTCGGTGTGGTTTGGTTTTCGTCTCTGCTTGTCCGACTGCGTTGATGAAGAGCGTCGTCGACCGTCCGAGTCGCTAGGGTATTTTTCAGGGCTTCTTAACTCGCAAGTTCGTGGTGGTGTGGGATACTCTTGGGAGAAGATACAGCCGGTCAAGTTGGTTGAGGCAGGAGCATATCCGTAGTTGAGAACGAAATCCTTGATGTCGTGTTCGTACTTGAAGTAGCCGCCAGCAGCCTCAGACGGGCCTGGGAACCTGGGCTGGTCAGTGGTCCAACATTGTTCCCACGCAAGATTGTCAATCGCCGACAATTCGTACATGGGGTCCATCGGTGGAGCGGCGCTTTGAGCCATGGCGAAGACTGAGTGCATGTTTATTTAGGGGCTTAGCGTAAGTAAGCACGGAACGGTCACGAA
>QHHJ01000080.1:0-105275 GCA_004367495.1 Fusarium scirpi
TATCCAGCAACAAAACAGTTTCCCAAAACAGTAAATTACTTGCACACATATCTGGAAGGTCCCAGTGAGGATTCCTCCCCGGCTCTCTCGGTGACGGCTCCTCCCCGACTCTCCCGGTGACAGCTGCTCCCCGGCTCTGCGCAACAACAAAACAGTTTCCCAAAACAGTCAATTACTTGCGCACGTAGTTGGAAAGTCCTAGCAAGGGTTCCCCGCCGCCTCTCCAACAACACACAGTTCCCCGAAACGGCCAACTGCCTCCCCGCCGGCTATCCAGCAACAAAACAGATCCCCAAAACAGTCAATTACTTGCGTACATTTCTCGAAAGGTCCAGTAGCGCGATCAAGGTCAAGAAGAACCGAGCCGGCATCGTTCTTACAGAGAGCCAAGAGGGAATGCATGGTCATAAGTTGGAATACTTCTACGCACCGCCAGATTTGCAGAAAACACCGGTCACAGCTATCGGTATTGCTTATAGCATGATGCATTTGACACATAGCTTTTTGAGATAATATAATGTTCAAACTCTAGCGTCTCGACCGATTACTAGTGACCGGATTGTAAATACGCATTTGAAATGGAGTGTATGTAATGCCTGACGAGTAGCAGAATGAGTGGTCAGGAGTGTTGACTGCGCCGTCGGCTCAAGTTTCGATGGCGTGGATGCAATACAGCTGCAAGATAACATCACGTTGGATCATGGATATTAGATGGACTCGACAGCACTGGTCTTTTCACTATACCTAGATATCTCTAGGTAGCCTTGTCCTTACCCTTGCCCTTGCCCTCGGGCTTCTTCTCGACCTTGTCCGCAGCCTTGTCCTCAGCCTTACCCTTGCCCTTGCCCTTGTCACTGACAACGACCGTGACAACCCTCTTGGCGTCAACTATGTCTCTGTAGACACCCCGGAACGCGCTCGCCACCACATAGTGGAAGTCACCAGTCGCCTCGTCTACGAACGTGAACCTGTCCACCTTCTTGTTCGGCAGGTCGGCAACATTGATGTCACCTACGATGACTAGTCCAGACTTCTGCCGGGACAGCATGACACAAAGACGCTTGGGGTTGCTGGTGAAGCCAGGTCCAGGGTGAGGATGAGCTGTGCCCATGATAACAACAGCGAGGTCGTTCTCCTGGCCTTGGAAAGAGTCCACTGTCGATGCTTCTTGCATGCCGGCAAGCAACTCGTATTGCCTGGCCTTCCTCATCGACTGGATCAACCCAACGTTTGCAGCGTAAGGTACGATGCATACAACGCGGGTGATGTCGATCTGCTTGACTTTGACCATTTCGACCAGCAGATCGAGCGCGACCTTGACCTGGTCCGGACTCTTCTTCGACAATGTTCGTGTGTCTGTAAACACACGGGAACCTTTGCAATGCACGAAGATAGGCAGGAGCTTGCCAGCTGGTGAGGGCGCACACTCGGGAAACTTGGCGCGGAAGAAGGCATCGACATCCACCCCGATCTTGTGACCAGGAAGTCCAATCTTGCAACCCGGACCATACTATACAGGTTAGTCAACAGAACCATGGTGTGGGAAATAAAGATCTTACCTCGAATGGCACGTCGGGGTAGATCATCTTGGAGACCACATCGAACATGCCTTCAGCCCTGGAAATTGTTAGCATTCATTCCTGCCAGGTCAAATGTTGACTTACATGCGGAGCTGGGTCTTCAGTCGATAGATCGGGACTCCGATCCCCTGGAAAAAGGCCATTGGCGACACCGCGCCCTCGGTCGCAAAACGGTTGAAGAGGTTGCCCTGGGCATCCATATCATTCGACGTCATGACCGTTGGAGGAAGCTGCCTGGGGTCGCCGATCAGGAAGCATGGGAGCAAGGTGTTGCCCCAGACGCCGTAAAGGTCGGCCCTGTGCATGTTGCCAGCCTCGTCGACAGCAACTCCGCGGGCGCGCTCATCCCTCCAATCGGAGAAGGGCTCCTTGTCAACGTTGGCCGGGGTGGTGCAGAGGAAGTCGGCCATGTCCAGAATTTTTGACATCATGCCATCGATCGCCGTTTTGACCTCTGGCTTGCCAGCAGCATACTCCTGCCATTCCATCTGACCAGTGGCAACCTGTTTTAGTTAGCAAGGTTTCATACTGAGACATAACCCAATTCTTACAGCGCGGAGGCCCGACAACTCAGGGTCACTGTCAAGGGCCAGTTGGAGATCGTGGAGGGCCTTGCTGTCGTCAGGACACAATGGACGAGCCACAGGCGAACGGAGCACGGCCAAGAGCCAACCAGCCAACGAGAGATGCAGCTTCCATCGCGACGGAACAGAAAACTGCCCGGGTGCGATCACGAGACCCTCGATGTCGGGCTTCTCCAGGAGACTCAGGAAAGCAACATTCTCATGGGTGAGGTTGTAGGCACGGACCACGAGCCGGTGACGACAGCGAGTTGGGTCATCGGATGCTTTGCCCTGGTTGTAGCGCAGGGCGACGGCACGGGAACGCTGATCGATTCGGTCGGCGAAGTTGTCGACCGCAACATGTGTCGGCGCCGAGCAGAGGATTTGGCCAAGCTTGGCTTGCATGGCCAGGGCTGCTGCTGCTCCGGCTGTCGTCTTCCCGAATCCTGGTGGCTACACGATGGTTAATAAAATGAACACAAACAGTAGTCCACAACGCATGTAACGGCAATCGACTAATAGACAATTGGGAAACTTACAGCCGTGATGATGCCAAGGTCAAGGACGCGGTTGCTCAAATAGCCGCGGAACCGAGCACGATCCTGGGGCAACGCTTCATCGACAATGCAATCGGCATAGGCCTTGTCATCGATGTCGAGGAAGTTCGTGGATGGCAGGTCGTCCACGTCGTATCCACCCACATTGGATCCCAGGTTGGTAACGGCCATCCGCTGCACCAAGTCATCTGGAAGCTTCCTGCTCTTGACCAACACATCGAAGAAGCCAGTGCCACGTAGCAGAGCACGATGCAGTTCCATTCTGAACATGGCATGGTCGAAGGCCAGTTGCTGCGAGGAGTCCAGCTCCAGCGGAACATTTCCATTTCTGTCCATGGGCACATTCCAGATCTTAGGATTGCTGGGCAACGCGTTGGGACTGAACAGAGACACGTTCCTCACCTTCCGGATGACCTCTAGCATACCCGCATCGAAGATAAGGGAAACAGAGTTCTACTCCTCTTTGTCCTTCTTCAGGGCAGCATTGGCGGAGGGGCGATCACTGAAGTCTTTGACGATGACTTCGGGGCCGTCATGATCGCAGCGCACACGCAGGACCAATTCATGGTCTTCCGTCGGATGGGAACCCAGAGCAGGAACACCGGCTGGCCAATCCATGATCTTGCATGCCCTGTATAAAGTTTTAGAATCTTCTGAGTCAATAATGTTTTGCAGGGTCGTAACATACCAGCTGGCAGGCTTGTACTCCTTGCCTTTGACCGCGACAACATCATGAATTTTGACGTAGAAGACGTCGTTCTTGGTCAGGCGTCGCCAGGCTGCGTCATGCAAGTTCCTCCACTCCAGAGTCAGGGGCACCACAAGGTGAAGCACATGGGCCTTATCGGCAGTCCCAGTCTCAGGAGTGACAAAGTACGCGCTGAACTTCGTGTCCGCAATCTGTTTGTATATCAGCATACATAAACCGTAGCGGAGAACCACAGCAACATACCTCCTCGGCTTCTTCATGAACCCAGAACACATCCTGAATGGTGGCTTGATTAACCACAGTCAGGTGCGAAGCATCCCCGGAGAAACTAGCGATAGCGTTAGTGTATATTCAAATGCACCTAGTAAGTAATGACTGACCCGTAAGTGGCGTCAAATGCCCCGCCTGGGTTCTGGCGGATGAGGGACCTCATGTCCGCTGCCTCGCGTGGCTGGATCTCGCCATATCCATGATCGAAGCGAGGTGGGATGGTACCGAGCTCCTTAGAACATGGGGCCAAGGGCGAAGGAACGACGAAGAAGAACGACCGTTGATGCAACACGTCCAGAAGTGTGACCTTGTCGACGATCGCCTTGTTGGAGTTGACCCATCCCTCAACTTCAGCATCCGAAGGGTTGGCAAACGGTAGACCATAGCCGTCAATCACCGGGCGGGCACCATCTGCTAGCCGGACTGCCAGGTACGTGAACGAAGCCCAGTTCTCAATCGTTGGAAACTTGGCCTTGACAGACTGAGGCACGGCGTCGAAGGAGCACGAGAACTTGTCTCGGGGGAACTTGACAATGATCTTGTAGTCGGCAGGCAAGATCGAGAAGTCTGACCGATTGTCTATGGTAGAACATGTTAGCACCGTATTGCAAACCTTGAAAGATATTATAAGTACTCACAAGCATGACAAACGCCGAAGCCTGATGCCTCGCTGGCAGCTTGATCTGGGTCACGCAAGACTGTGAGGTGAAACCCAAGATACGGATCGGTGCTACCCGCGACGAAGCGACCAACACGGGGGATGATTCTGCTTCCTTGGCCAAAGGAGTTGCCACTGGCGATGACAGGACCTGAATCACCGTATCTTTGAACTAGTCAGTGTCAATCATAACAATCATCGGGACATGGTTAACGAACAGGACCGCGCAGTCTTTGGCGAACGATTTCACCTCCTTCACCTTCTCCTTCTCCTTCTCCTTCTCCTTGCTCTGAGGCTTGGCTTCAGGTTTGGAACCTTTGGCTTTGCCCTTGGCTTTGCCCTTGCCCTTGGGGTTGACCTTGGGGTTGGGGTTTTGGTTGGCGCTGGGGCCACCGGAGGACTCGCCCTTCATTGTTGCTTGTTGCGACATGATGAGTGAGGTATACTGAAGTATATTAGCAAGAAGCCTCCCGTAACTCAGACAACTTACCTCGAACTTGACTTTGGTTGAATACCCAGGAATTCTTAAGACCGTAGTCGAAAGAAAAGTAACGCCTCCCTAAAGAGTCGTTCGATCCCCGGGTAAGGAATCCGCAGTCACACTACACAAACTCGTCCTGACCTCCCCAACAACAACTATCAGCTTCCGCTCCACCAAGTAGCTATCTAATGACCGTAGTCAAAAGAAACGTAACGCCCCCCTAAAGGGTCGTTCAACCACAAGGTTTCACTTCAGCACTCAAGCGTGCGGATTGGTCACTCAGAGAGTGAAAGTGATTGGTCGAGTCGTAAAAAAAGAAAAGATAGACCCGAAGTCTATCACCGTAAAAATGAATAAAAACGTTTAAAAAAAAAACGTTTCGGCGAGCGGGCGGGCGGGCGAGCAGAGAAAAAAAACTTCACGGCGTGAAGTTGGAGATAGTGGATGAGGAAGAGAAAACAAACTCGCGTTGGAGTTGTTGTTGTTAACTTAAACTTGCAACCCCTCACTACATATGGTCCGTGCGCATATTCACCTCGATTTTTGAATTGTGCTTAACATAAATTCTGCCTGCACTGTTATGCACCTGTTCCTATAGCTTCGAAACGCGTTGGGCGCGCTTTTTCGCGACAAACATGTGACTGGAGCCAATGCAGCGATACGTGCTAAGTCAGGGAACAGTGTGGCCATCGAGTAGGTACCAGCCCCATCATGGGGTGCCATCATGACCTCTTGTCCACATCTGACTCACATGTGGAGGGTCTTGTGTTGCTGAGCACCTCGAAACTTGTTCGCCGGGGAGAATGACGGCCACTGTAGTTTACCTCGTTAGTACAATAAAGTCTTTTGGACACCTGTTGTTCCTTTATGATTGTCCGATTATGACTTGAAGCACAAAACTTGAAGTTGCAAGCCCTCGCCCGTGTATCCCCTATTCATTCTCAGGTGTATATCAGTGCATTGGCTACCAAAGAATTGGAGCTTAGTGAGCGATAAACACGTTGGAAACTCAAATGACGTTGCGCATTGGTCCGTTTGTCTTTGTCGCAATGATTTGCGATGAAACTCCAAAACAGGCGCTTTAGATTTACACAGACTTTGGGTTTTGGTCGAAGGTGGTGATTAATTTGGATGTTGACATTATCTATTGATCCCCTTCAGTGTCATAAGCGCAAGCATGCCTCTCATGTGTCCACGAAGGTGAGCACGACTCATCAGTGGACTAAGGATTTTATGGCGCTGTATAACTTATTGGAGTGGTTACAGGGTATCACTACAGGCAGAGAGTTGATCCATTCCCATTGTTTCCAAAGTCACAGACGCAGAGAATGAGCCACATTGAATGGAGTGACGGTATTTTAAATATGCCATTTCGACGTGCTCCGAAGCTCCAGGTTATGTATAGAAGGAGTCGGACCCGATGAACCTTCAACAGTTACATTACAGGTGAAGCTCGCTGCGGCAGCTTGAAACATGAACACTGCCTTGATTTCGAATTTCTGGAGTTCTGTGATATAATTCCGAAACACCTCTCCACCGCTGCTCGGATAATACGTATTGGAAGTTCTTGTACAAGCCCCTTGATCATGGCCTCTACAAAACTGTGATTGTGCAATCCTTGTGAACGAGAAGCAACTCCACGGTGAATGCTATGGACCACAAAACCGGAATTCACAATCACGTACTCAACAAACTACCTAGCTATGCAGGCATCTGCCACCGGACTTGCACTTCCAAATCACTGGTTTCAAACACTAGGTATAGCTTAGTATGAAAGCAGCATAGAGGCGCAAAAAGACAAATCCCCCTTCCGGGAATCGAACCCGGGTCTCATCTCCTTCACGTTTTGCGTGCTAGGCCGGCCCCCTAAAGAGTCGGCAAGAGAGAGCGCGCTACCACTGCACCAAAGGGGGTTTGGTTGTGTTTTCTGTTGCTGGCTCTCCGGTCCCGAGGCGTCATAAACCTATGGCTGGTTACTAAATTTAGCTTGGTAGTACGTCAAAAAGGCAAAAAGAAAGGGGATCCCCCTTCCAGGATTTGAACCCGGGTCCCTTCCCCCGACGTAGTCAGGGGGCGCGCTGACCACTGCGCCAAAGGTGGTTGGTTGTATTGTTGTTACCGTCTTTTGGATCTTTACTCATCATTGAGCTATGGCTGGTCAGTTGATTTGGCTTAGGAACACCACAAGAGGGCAAAAGAGGAGATCTCCCTTGGTAACCCTTCCCCAGATCGTAAACAAACAAACCACCCCCGAAGAAGACAGTATCTAGGGGGCGCGCTGACCACTGCGCCAAAGGGGGTTGGTTGTATTTGCTGTTGCAGGATCTCGGGCTTTTAGGCATTATAGATCTTTGGCTGATCATTGAAACCTTGCTAAGCTGCCTGAGATCCAATTATTGCATGGCTACAGCCTTCCCCGATTTCCCGACTACCTAGCATCATGGACGATATATCCTTTCATTGTGGTACAATTAAGGGGGAACATTTCGCCGACGCATGCATCCCCTTTATTCACTACGCAATGGTAACCTCCTGATCTTGTTTACGAAATTTGTCACGGTCCACCATAATGGTAGCCTGCAGTCCACAATCCACAGCAAGGGAAACAATCTTGAATCATATTTGTTAGTCTTCGGAGTTATGGTAATCTTCTCAGAGTTGAAAGCCGATAGGCAAAAGAGAGCGCAGACGAACATCGCGCACGAATGGCTGGACTGAACGTAGAGAATGGAAAGCGAGAGAGAGATACATTATACCCACGCTTGGTAAGAGCTAAAGGTGCGGTTGGTAAGCCACTGAAAACGACTGTGTTGCTTTGTTTTACATGCCTTAATGGCTGAGATCTTCGAAAAGAAAAGAAAAAGAAAGGAACAATTTAAAATAATAAGGGTGACCTTTTTTCAATTGCTAACTAATGCCCGTAGCTGTGTCCGGTGGTGTCCAGCAAAGCTGGCGGTGCTGAATACTACTCCAGATCATAACCATACATTCCCTCTTGGCTCTCTGTAAGGGTCATCACAACTTGGTCCTCCTTGATTGTGTTACAGGATCTTCCGAGATATGTGTGCAAGTAGCTGACTGTCTTGGGGAACTGTTTTGTTGTTGGAGAGCCGGCGAGGAGGCAGCTAACTGTTTAGGGGAAACTGTTTTATTATTGGATAGTTAGTAAGGAACCCTTACTAAGAGTTTTAAACTACATATATAAGCAGTTAACTATTTTAGGGAACTATTTTATTATTATAGAAAGCTAGAGAGAAACTATTACTATAAGAGCTAAGGAAAAGCTATTACTTAAAAAGCTAGTAAGGTATTTTTACTAAGACCTTTAAGATATATATATAAGTAATTAACTATTTTAGGAAACTATTTTATTACTAAATAGCTAGTAAAGAACCCTTACTAGGATCTTTAAGATATATATATAAGTAATTAACTATTTTAGGAAACTATTAGCTAAAGAGCTAAGGGTTATCCCTAGGGCTAGGATTATCCCTTGAGCTGCTAGGATATGTATATAAGTAACTAACTGTTTGGAGAAACTGTTTGCTAGGGATCTTAGGAGGAGCTAGGGAGCTGGGAAGGAGCTGGGGAGGAGCTGGGGCCTTTGGGATAAGTGCGTAAGTAGCTGACTAATTTCAGAAAGCTAGGGAGCTAAGGAGGATTATTGCTTAGACCTTTAAGGGAAGTTTATAGGTAACTAGACCTTTTAAGATATATATATAAGTAGCTAAGTATTTTAGGAAACTATTTTATTATTAAAAGACTATAAGCTTATAATACTTACCTTTTTACTAATATTATTAAGTTATATTTATTAAATTAAATATAGATTTAAAGTAAAAGATATTAGTAATACTTATATATTTATTATTTAAGAGAAAAAAAAAAATTTAACTAAGGTTAAAGAAGTTACTTATAAATTAAAGTAAAATCTTATTATAAAAGAAAGTAATAAAATTTATAATTTAAGTTAAAGGTAAATATAATTAAATATAATAAAAGCTTTTTTTAGCTTATATAATATAAATAAGTAATTATATCTTATTAGTTAATTCTTTTAGTATACTCTTTAAAGCTAAGGAAAAGTAATAATATTATAGCTACTAAGGATAATAAAAGCTACTATAGGGAATTAGAAAACTAGCTAGCTTACTATAAAATATAAGTAAAAGAAATTTATAACTTGAAAATTAATATTAGCTTTTTAAAATACTATATTAAAAAGAAATATCTTAATAATAATTTTATAGCTATTATTTTAGTAGTAGTTTATATTAATTTATATAATAATATATTAGTTTATTATAATAGGTATATATTAATATAAGTAATATTAGATAAAAGGCTAATAATATTTCTTATAGTTAACTTAGTAGATTTTAAAAAGGAAAAAACTTAATAGAAATAAATTAATATAAGAATAATATTATATTTTATATTCCTTAGTTCCTAACTTAATACTATTATAGGACCTATAGCTAAGGATAGTCTTATTTTTACTTCTATTAATAAGTTATTTAAGACTTAGTAAAAATAAATATATAAATAAATATCTTTAAATCTAACTTAGTTAAGAGCAGAATATTAGTAAGTTTTCCGTTAGTACTATATTTAAGTGTAAATATTAGCATTTAAAATAAAGACAGATGTTATTAACTGAATAAAGGACTGGTTTGCAGAGGGAAATATGCTATAAAATAAAGTTAGCATAATAATAGTTACTAAATCTAACCCCGCAAGCTTCTATACAGGCACATAAATGCATATTGTAAGGAATCATAAGTAATTTTCAGGTTGTAGTGTAATACTGGAATGGCTTGCAATGACTTGAGAAATTTATCTTTAACGTTCTGGTGGTACTTACACTAATTTATACTCTACTCATGATGCTTTCTTATTACTGCAAGCGACAGTTCGGCGATAACCTCAACCGCCGTCCGATTGGACCTCCAGCAGTAAGCCACTGAAGATTGGCATCATTGCCAAAGTAGCCGAACGGTGATTGGTTCAAAAAGCGTAAGCCAGACCGCCCCACTCCATCTCGGGCTTAACCACGATGCAAATTCATAATCAGGATTTAATTGCTGACAGAACAATCACCTCATCATTCTCGTGCGTCTTCTGTTCGCCCGAGCGAGTGCAGAGAAATGACTGCCATTGATACAACCAAGGTCAATACTACGAAGCGAAGTGGCAGGGGTGACTTAGATGCTGCTCAACCGTCCGCCAAGCGTCGCGTTTTAACCCCTGCTAGAAGGGAGCAAAACAGGCTGGCGCAAAAGGCATACAGTGAGTTGATGAGTACTAAATAGCCATCACTGCTCGTCCCTAACCAAATTTCTCGTAGGGGAAAGACAAAAAGAAGAGAGGAAGATAATGAGAGAGAAAAGGTCTCGAGCGAAAGATAATCCGCGGCCTCGGCCACTTTTGAAGCGCGATGCACCAGTGCGAGAGGAAGACCAGAGCCCCGGCCAACTTACCAAGTTTATTGAGCCCGTGTCGCTAAGCACCACTGAGTCAAGCAATGAATCGAATTTCCCAGATGTCTATCTCAACATGCTTCAATTCTTTCCAACTGCCTTCTTCGGATCCTGTCTCGCCAATGCAACATCACTGGGCTTCGATCTTGACGTCGTCGCAAATTGCAATGCTGACAATGTATCTCCATTCTTCCAACCCAGCATCTCTGGAACCCCGAACTGTAGGGCTCTTGGCTCAGCCTTTATCTCTTCCTTCAATAACACCAACGTCCCCGTGCACTTACGCCCTACCATGGCGCAGATTCTCATACCCCATCACATAAGCTTGGATTTAGTCCCTCTTCCGTTTCTGCGTGAGCGCGCTATCATGGCATCGGCTGCCTTGCCTCATAGTTTCAATATTTGGGAGATGAAGCTTGATATATACGCGAGAGGAGGGCTGACAACGTGGAGGTTGGGTTCGGGGATGGGAGAGAAGTCCAAGGATAGCTACCCGCCCTGGGACATGAAGAGTTGGGAGGCTGCGCCGTGGTTCCTCGACAAGTGGTGCATGGTCATGGGGAAGGACTATGAGAAGATTCAGCAGCAGAGTATTGGATGGCAGGTTGTAAGAGACATGATATGCTCACAAGATACATTCCAAGGCTTCAATGGGTGTTTTGTGACTTAGCGTTACAGAATACAACTATACCACAGTTCTCGCGCCATATCCTCATATTGGAACACCTCTGGCCAAACAACTGCACTCAATGCCAGTCTCGCAATCTCCCAATCTGTGATTCTGGTCACGACACTCCACTCTCTAACGAACCCTTCAAAAACCACCTGCATCTCGTCCAAGGTCCCACCAGCAGAAGCAGCCGCTCGGTCAAGGCTCATCGCACCAACAAACGCTTTCCAGAGCCAGAGATCTGACGGAACTCTAGAGCGACGTCGACCAAGCTCAAGGTCCTGGTAGAGGATAAACAAGACGCGACGATGAAGATGTGGCTCGATTGGATCACCAGCGTTCCAGAACCTGAGGATAGTATGGAGGTAGAGACCTACCGCTGCATTCAATCCAGACCATGACGAGTTCAAAGAAGAACGAGATTTAGCAGACGTAGTTGTCTTCTTATCACTTGAGATTGACTCAATATGTGATCCAACGACGAGTAGAAGTAGTCTCGTAGCAGCACCCTCCTGCCACATCATCTGTTGATCATCAAAGTCCATCGCCTGTGCTCTCATGCGAGACGTGGCCGTAAGGGTAGCCAGGCATTCCACAATCTCCGTGCCATCGATGTCAATAAACTTTGAACCTGGAGGGAGATCACTGAAGAAGAAGGGCAACATCTTCAACGCCTTGAGTCGAATATCGAGCCCTTGCATCTCATGTTTGTGCCATTCGTGCATGAGCTTTTCGACCAGAGCGGGTGGAGGCTTTTGGCCTGATTTCGTGACGCTGCCGTTGACGAGGACGTCTTCAACTCTGCTTTTGAAGCCGTGGATGAAATTGTATGCACTTGGGTCTTATTAGTGGCGTACGAGGGGATATGGAGAGGGTGACGAACAATAGAACGTATCGGTTCGCCAGCTCATCATCCAGGCCATGCTCTATGGGTGTCGCAATATGAGGGGGTCTATGAAGGTCCATGAACCTCATCAAACCATCCATATGTGTTTCTGCTATAACGATATTTCCAAGTGCACACTAAAAGCGTCAATCAACGTCCGTCTCAAAGAGCAGTGAGTATGATCCTGTTACCTCGGAAAAACACAGTGTGGAAATATTTCTCACGCAAACTGCATATTTCTTATTTGAATTTTGAAGAAACCTATTCACATCACTCATGGTCTGAATCTTGTGGAACAAGAAAGTGGGTTCAAAGGACTGAAGCTGGCCGGCGTTCCAAGCATAGTGGAGTCCAGCAATGAGCATGGTGTTGCGCAGTGCATCACTGCTGTGTGAGACAGATTTCAGTCTAAGATGTCAGGATTAGTCACGAGAAAATTGCGAATCACAACACTTACAAGTCTTGACGTTTCCCCTTTGGTACAACGTCGAACGGGTCTTCTAGTTGATAAACTTCCCTTTGTCAATACCCTAACTTTTGACAGGTCTAGCCAGCTTACAGTAGTGAAACAGCTCATCAGATCGATAAGCCATGGGTATCGGTCGTGTTGCAACAGATGTACAAGATCCAATTACCTTTGGCATTGTAATTGGATCAGCCCATGGCTGCTGCTCTCCTGGGAGACATTTCTTTCTGCGTTCGCGAAGCGGCAGGACTGCAGAGGGATATTCGCATTGTCGCTGGACTGATATGCAGTTTCCACTGAATCAGAAAGTCAGCCAGCTCTCTGCCAGTTACAACCATGCGTGTGTGCCGGGGCGTATCTTACTAACCAGATTGGACGCACCTCATCGCATTTTTGGTGGCGCTGTCTGCATGTCAGACACCCCGTTCGGCTGCGGGTGTAGTACTGTTTCTGTTTCTGTTTCGGCTTCTTGGCAGCGACTTCAGCTGAAACAACCATGATAGCGGCGGTGTAACGTAGAAAGCTTGCAATTCGATGTAGGGAATAATGTGAAATCCAGATTACATCGCGTCAGAGGAAATCCCTGGGGTTGGTGATGCTGACATTTGACGCTAAGCTGCCTTGGGACGATTACGCGTGTAAGCGAGCAAGGGCCCTCGGTGATGTTAACAAACATGCATCATTGTAATTATTAAGTTTTTGCAAAACATCCACATTAGTAGAGTCTCCACATGTAGCTTGTGATGCATGTGCCACCACTTCAAACCATTTACCAGTTATTCTGAAATGAATCCGGGTCCAAGGTATAGGCTTCCCTGCTGATTCGGGGGTTCTTCTTGGTAATTACGCCTGGAGACATTGTAGTCTGAAAGCATTGAAGGTTAAAAGATGTAGTCAAATACGATCATCATGTTATCGGGGTCACAGAGACAACTAGTTCCGTATCACAATGATGCTTAATCCAGGAATTCTCCCAAAAGCCGTCAAAAACACTCGCTCGACTGTATCCAGACACAAGCATCGTTTGAAGTCGCACACAAACACGCGTAACATGGACTTTATTATAAAATCCTGATTGAATCTCGAAAGACATGGATATGACTTCCCTCCTGCATAATGCTTAAAATCGAGTAGAATCCCTACACGTCGCCGATATCATCATTGAAAGTTACTACAATGTCTCAGTCAAACGCTGCAATACTCACTACCCTTCAAAGTCTTCTGACCAGAGACTCTTGTGATTGTGCCAGACGATTCGCCAATGGTCGATGCTGGTGCTATTGTGGCTGCGAAAATATCATTCAGCAGAGGTACTATGGTCGGTGTAACCGCTGCATTGAGATACATCCTATGCCTGTCATACCGACCCCAGATAGTATGATCAAGGATAAAGAGTAACAGGGAGGCTGATGAGGAGTGACCTTGGTGATGGCTATCGCCTGATTCGGTGATGGAAACGATATAGATTCAGGGACTGTTTATAGGTGAATAGGCATAGGAGGATGGCTCGGAGACACGTACACACAGAGTTTCACTCGTTGGAGTGAAGGTAAAGGGATACTTTGTTGGCGTTGATTCGGTCGTCAGAGTCCAATTGACCTTGTGAAGCAATGCTCGCAGTCATGTATATAAGACCAGATCATACCTACAACCACGGGGTCAGTCAAATCACACAGCGCCTCAAGAAGAAAGAAAAACGAAAAAGAAACTCAATTACAGATCATCAAGAACCATGTCTCATCAGGATAACCTTACTCCACCCTCTTCCCCTATTCAGGAAGTTAACTTGCCTGGTGGTATCTTGGAAGCAGCCAACCCTCGATGCCAGTGCTATTGTAATTGCAGAAGAATCGTCCAGGATAGATACTTGCAGCGTTGCAACCCTTGTATAGAGAATTGTTCTTTGGTCGGTCTTCAGAACTCAAATGAAGGTAACTTGGAGGCTCTGATCGCGAAGAATAGCGTCAAGGATTGCCCTTCTGAGTAGACGGTAGAGGTTACGGGGTTGGTCAAGGGAATGGATTGGGTGTGGATAACATAGATAGAAAGTCTTTGTGTAGAATGCACTGAAGCACAAATAAAAGGTTCTGCTCTTGCCTGCTACAGGTTGTCCGAGTCGTGCAACCAGATAACTCTGTGAAAAGATGTACAGTATCAACAGTGATGCACACAAGAGCATTTCATACATATAAATAGGAACCTGCTCGTGCCTAAACACTTGCCTTTCCACAATTCCAGAATCAAGCAACCCCTTAGAACTAAATATATTTAACAGCCATGCCTTATTACAACAGCCTCAACCTCAACGTCAAATCGCCCGGTGGCATCCTGGAAGCAGCTAACCCTCGATGTCAATGCCCTTGCGTCTGCAAAAGAATCGTCCAGGATAGGTCCTCGCAGCTGTGCGGCCCTTGTAAAGATGTCTGTTCTTTAGTCACTCTTCAAAACTGTGATGACGAAGGTAACCCGGAGGCTCTGTTCGAGAAAGATGAGCGCCGAGGATTGTCATTCTTAGTAAACGGTGGAAGTGATATTGGGTCGGGCGAGGTAGCCATGTCTTACTCCAACAACCTCAACGTCACGCAACCTAGCGTTGAAATGAATACTCACGCTTCGCCCAACATTTCAGCTCAAGACTCTCCTCTATTCTCTACTATAGCCGATCATGGCGGGAGGCAGCAAGTTAACCCATTTTGTAGTTGCTTGTGCGGCTGCAGGAGGGTCGTTAGACGAGCGTATATAGGGCGCTGCGAGCCCTGCATCTGGCAACACCCTGTACAATGGCACTATACTAAGCAAGAGACAATAGTTTACTCAGAATAGTAATCAAGTGAACTTTTAGGTCCCCACTGCCCATGTACTGCTTCGTAATCTGTTGATGTCTACGTATATGATCAGCCAACCCCAAACCCATCCGTCAACGCAAAGCCACCACTTCCATCACTAACATCATTCCCGTGTAATGCCAAGACCTTATGCAACCCCGAAACAGCCAAGGGGCCAAGCTTGACTGTTGCCGTCGGCGAATCTGTCTCAAAACGTTGACGCTTTCGTTCTAGCGTGCTTGTAGGTATGTAGCCAAAGACGCCATAGACGGATAACGATACCAGAGCGAAAGCTTAACTTCAGCCCTGGGGCCGAGCCTTTACTAGTTCGGTGATATGTTGAGGGGGTTTAAATTGAGGGGCGCTGCTCTATCCACTCGTAGGTCAACGACGTCCCCTCCGATGCACGCACACGATTTGCATCAACCTTCAAAACCTCAATGTTGAGGTCTCAATGACAGGCTTTGAGGTCGTTTACTACTAAAACGCAATGCGTAATCCAGATGCCAAGGACATCCTCGTATGTTACGTCCAACTCTCACTGCTTCAGTATTAATTCTCCCTAGGCCTCCCAGATCCTTGTTTTCGTCGCGATAGCGCTCGTCGCAGCCCGCCTCAACCTCCGTCTGCGAATACAAAAGCGAAAGCTCCTCCTCAGCGATAAGTTCATGGTCGCGGCATGCATTTCAGGTGTCATAGCTGGTGCTTTCGGTCCCGCGTTTGCAGCTCTTGGTGCGTTTGAGCCCAATGTGCACTCAACCCTGCAAGGATATAGTGGTGGAACTACCAATCTCAGGCTGGTGTTGAAGGTGAGAACCGCCGCTGAACTAGCCGTTGGGGTGTATCATTGACGACCGTGACTATCAGTTGCTCTTTGCTTCCAACTTCCCATTTTACACCACTCTTTATCTCTGCAAGGCAGCTCTTTTGTCAGTCTACTTACAAGCTTTCCCCGAATTTATGGTCAAGAGACGAATATTCCTTTGGGTTACGATATGGACTACAATCGCCAGCTATTTTGTTACCATTCTCGTCATCTTTTGCGTCTGTCTCCCCCTCGACAGACACTGGCAAGTCACACTTGGTAGCATTCAGTTACCATAGCTAACTCATCCATAGGGACTTGGGGACTTACAGAACGTGTTCCCCTTGGACCTATGCAATTACATTCCATGTGGGATGGGGACTATCGTTCCTCGGCGACCTGCTCGGTACATAGACTCGGCTCCCTACAAGCCTAAAGACTGACGTTGTTATAGTATTTATTCTTCCCTGGCTCATTGTGCCAGCACTACACGTCAAAAGAACACTCAGAATTGGTATTTATTTTACCTTCTTACTTGGAAGTGTCAATATGGCAGTCAGCCTCGGTCGCTTCGTCATGATCTACAAGGCAGGCGCCGACTCTACCATATCACTTGCTACCATTGGTACTGCTCCCTTCAATATGGAGAATAAGCACTAACATAAAGTAGTTCTCTGGAGTGCATTGGACGTCGACATTGGTCTTGTAATCGCGTGTCTGCCCTCGCTACGACCATACTTTGGATCACGACATAAATCTGAGAATTCATCTCCCAATGAGACAAGTGGAAATTGGATACGAAGGAATTCAAGGCTTGGTCTTGAATCTATACGAGGCAACTACAAGCAGTACGACGAAGAGGGGTCGCCGACATATACTGGACGACAGAGCCTGCGACGTCCTTCCTTGTGGTCTGAAGTTGAGGGAGCGTCGGATGCTGGAAAGGAGCTCTGCACTGATGCAACTGATATTGAGTTGATAAGAATTAAGCGTCCTTCAAAAGCTTTGATTATGGATTCGGATTCAGGGAAACAAGTATAGATATAAATACAATGATGGATGATATCGACATGCTCTTTGTTTATCTCTGCATGATTGGTGGTTGATCCCCCGGATTGGCGACTCTCCACCCCCGCATTCGCTCGGAAGTCGGAATCCTCCCGCGAATCAACGACATGTGACCTCCATACACTTCGGCAGCGGGAGGTTAGCAGCGGGTAGCTATAAGTACAATGGTGAAGTATACAGCCAAGCTGCTTACTTACACAATGACTACGCCGTGACATAAGAAGGGCGTGGCTCTGCTCAGGATTGTCCAGTCCCCAGCTTCTCTCGTCTTTACAGCTAGAATACTATAGATGACTGAGCATTTTCAGTGCACTTCGTCACAATGTCAGACTCCAATTATATTCTCTACACATACTTCCGCTCCTCATGCGCAGCCCGTCTCCGGATTGCCATGAACGCCAAGGAGATCTCTTATGACTTGACACCCGTCAATCTTCTCAAAAACGACCATCTTTCAGATGAGCACAAAGCTCTCAACCCCTCAGGATCAGTTCCCGTTCTCATCCCGCCAACTTCAAACTCCAAGCCCTTCCGCATCTGCCAATCCGTAGCAGCTCTAGAATATCTCGAAGAAAAGCACCCAGAGCATCCTCTTCTTCCTCCTGCGTCAGACCCGGAGGGCCGAGCAACCGTGCGAACGCTCGTCAACATCATTAGCGCGGATATCCAGCCTGTGACAAACCTTCGCATCATGCGTCGCGTACGAGAGCTAGGTGGTAACGCAGAAGAGTGGAACTGTCAGCTCATGACGACTGGATTGAGGGCTTATGAGGAGGTTGCGAAGGATACAGCTGGAAAATGCTCTTTTGGAGATGAGCTTACGATGGCTGATGCTTGTTTCATGCCTGCCTGGTGGAATGCGGAGAGGTTTGGTGTTGACTTGTCGGCTTTTCCGACACTCCAGAGAATTGCGGAGAATTTGAAGGATCATCCTGCTGTTGTGAAGGCGCATTGGCAGAATCAGCCTGATACACCGGATAATCTCAAGGCTTAGATGTAAACAGTCTATTTAGTTTTTAAACCTCCATATAATCTCTATTTTTACTTGAACAAGGGAAGAGGCTCCAGAATAGTTCCAGTGACCTCGCCAAAGCCAACCTTGGAATCACCACTGCCCCAAGATCCCCTCAGCACCAAAGTGTCACCGTTTTGAATGAACTTACGCTCCTCGCCGTTGCTAAGCTGGATAGCCACCTTGCCACCTTTCGTCTGCTCTAGCATACTTCCTTCAGTACCAGAGTCAGGACCAGAGATAGTGCCGGATCCGAGAAGATCGCCTGGTCTCAAGTTGCAGCCGGTGATAGTGTGGTGAGCAATCATCTGCGGCCAGGACCAGAGCAGGTTACGAGAGCTGGTCTTGCTGAGAGTATTCTTGTTTCCAGCGGCAGCTTCGGGACGTTAACATGTGTTTCTGGAAGATGAGAACTTGGCACTTACTGGTAATTTCCACTTCAAGATCAATATCCAACATGTTGTTCTCCTTCTTCTCCTTCAAGTATGGTAGGATCTCGTTATCATTCTTAATGCCAGCAGCCTTCGCACCATCAAGCGCATCGGCGAGAACGACCCAAGGACTAATACTTGTGCCCAGGTTCTTGGAAGTGAAAGGTCCAAGAGGGACATACTCCCACGCCTGAATATCTCGTGCGCTCCAATCGTTCATGAGAACATAGCCGAAGATGTGGTCATCAGCCTCGTCGACAGGAACGGGGTGTCCCATCTGATTCTCGCGACAGATGAACATGCCCATCTCAAGCTCGATATCCAGCCTTTCACAAGGTGCAAGATCAGGAACTTTGTTTCCGGGACGCAGGATTTGACCCCATGGTCGATGAATCGGTGTGCCAGAAACTACAACGCTGCTCGCACGTCCGTGGTACGCGACGGGTAGATGTGTGTAGTTGGGTTGCAGCGCATTATCAGGCCCACGGAAAAGACAGCCAATGTTGTAAGCGTGATGCTTTCCAGCATAAAAGTCGGTATAATCTCCAATGGAGAGAGGAAGATGGTTCTTAACATCTGAGCGCTTAAGGAGAGCACTTTCTTGAAGCTTTTTGTTATCCTTGAGGATCTGGGGATGTTTGGTGTCCTTTGCGAGAACGTCTTGGAGATAACTTCTCACGGCGCGGTGAGCAGGCCGTCCAAGAGCAGCAAAAGCGTTCAAAGACGATTGAGAAAAGACTTCAACATGCTTCTGAGCATCTGAGCTACCAGAGAAACCATCTCCCTTGGCAAAGGCCTTCAGATCAAGAACATGATCGCCGATAGCGACGGCAGGTCTGGGCGTTGAATCAGATGATGTGGAGATGATGCCAAATGGGATATTGGCGATGGAGAAGTGAGACTCTGAGGGGATAGATAGCCACGACATTTTGGCAACTTGAGTGAATGAAAGATTATGATGATGAAGACGACGACGTCAATTGTTTTCTGTCTTGTATACTTTATGGAGCCGTAGGAAGCCGATGCAGCGGGGACTAAGGCCGAGATGCGGGGGATGACGCGGGGCACGGAAGCGGAAAGGGTCCGCTGTCCATCGGCCGAGAAATTCCGCCGGGTCGGAAACATTACAAGCATCGAAGCGGTTATTCCGGCTGAAGATGAGAATATCCCATCTTCAGCCGCCATTTATTTGTGCAGTTCGGTGCAGAGAGCATTTTTTGCTTGTCTGCCTCAGTCGCATTATCCTGTTGTGGGAGGTGCATCGGATCCTCAAGACACCACATCCGTGTTATAGCCGGCAAGTGTAATCGATAACAATAGGTTAGCATGATTCCTTCAGGCAATACTTTACATGAGTCTCTGTTGCGGCTTCAATGTCATTGTAAGTTCTGTATTAAAATGTTTATCTTCAAGCTTAAGCTTACCAGAGACTTTTTGGTCTCGCGGTTTGAC
The DNA here is from genome assembly GCA_004367495.1 of Fusarium scirpi. Taxonomy (NCBI): domain Eukaryota; kingdom Fungi; phylum Ascomycota; class Sordariomycetes; order Hypocreales; family Nectriaceae; genus Fusarium; species Fusarium scirpi. The sequence goes on from QHHJ01000080.1 coordinate 19,914, forward strand.
GCGTTATATATAGCTATGAAAACGCGATCGGAATGTCAAACATGTTTCCGAGCCTAACACACTCCGCCTACCGTCGTGTATTTGTCACGATGCACCCACTTATGCCTTTTCCCCCTCGATTTCCACATTGCCATCATCGGACTCAGCTACTGCGTTCTTCGCCAATTGATGGATATAAAATCTCAATACAGCAATCAGAATAGCACCAATAAGCATGGTCACTCCAGCAAACACCTTGAGATATGCGTAATTACCACCATTTGCTTCCACGAGCGCACCAGCAATAGGACTGCCCGCCAATACACCGGTGGAAATGCAGAAGTACAACATTCCTGTCCGATGTCCAATTTCCGACAGGGGCGAAACCTCTACAACAAGTGCTGGGGTCAACGAGATGTAGCTGCCTGAAAAGAAACCGAAGAATGCTGAGAAGCAAAGTGACGCCGCATTGGATCTTCCAGGAAGCCAGACAGCTAAGGTCAAAATGGCCGACATGGTTGTACAAATCATCATCATGTTGAATCGACCGAATTTGTCGGCCAAGAATCCGGGGAGGATCCGGCCAAAGACGCTCACGGCGTTGAGGATAACGATGGAGTAGATGGACATTTCCCAAGACATACCCATGGCTTGTGCCTCTAAGGGAATGAAGTTGAAGGGAAGAAAGAGTCCAAAGCCGAAGATAGTCATTGCAAGACAGAGAAGTGCGAATTTGACTTCTTTCATTGGTGTGATGTACGATGTTATTTTGAACGGTGTACGTACATGGGCTTTGTTGGATCGAATTGTTGCGACTGCCGCAATCACGCCGACAAGAACGATGAATGCGACCGCACGCATCGTCCATCCAAACCCAACCCTGGGCATCAATCGGTTGACCATAATTGGAAAGATGATGCCACCAATTGATGAGCCGGAGATCGCAATGCCATACGCCGTCGCTCTTCGAGCCTTCCACCAAGTTGCCAAGGACCCAACAGTACCGTACATAACAGCACTGGCCCCCAGCGCGCTACAAATTGCTTGCGACAAGAAGACCTGATAGTACTCTGTCGAAATGGAAGTCATCATCAGACCAAAGACCTGTGCAAAGCCTCCGACGATAAGAAGCCATCTCGGACCATAGTCATCAAAGACCTTGCCAAGAAAGATGCCTGCGCTGTACGTCAAGCACTGTTGAACGGAGGCTATCCATGCGATTTCGGAAGACGAGTATTGTTGAAGGAGATTTTGTTCGTAGTAGGATTGGAAGACACCCAGGGAATTTACCCAACCAAAGGTGATGAACATGGCCCACCAGGCCCCGAAGGTTGAGAGCCAGGCGCGGTGGCCTCCATCGATGGGCCAGCCGGGGGCTTCGTTTTTGGGGATTTCGGAAGTCATTTAAGAGATTGAAAAGTAGATATTGCTATTGATAAGTATACGTCTGACAAGTTACGACTCCGGAAGCTTTATAGCTTAAGATGAGAAACATTGTCGAAGGCCATTCATTTCGATCGTGTAAGTCCAAAACTCAGTCTGTGTAGTTGATTGGACAATCAACAGTAAGCCAGATTCACGAACTACCAATTGGACCATAACACCGAGAAGATCATCGAAATAGTGGAAACGTATGTCCGTGGAATAAATGGGTCGTAGCGCCGTGGAGCTCCGTGGGCAAATGTACCGGCCGACAGCCTAGAACCAGAGGAAAACAGCATTACTAAAGCTACCAAATTCTTCACGGATTCTAAGCACATTACCGATGCTCGTAATTACCTTTTCGCCTTGTGATAAGGACCGAGTTCGCCTCTCATCGGGAAGAGTGGTTCCAAGCTCTGTTGCCAAGCCAGGACAGGACAATACGTGAGCATCCGTCCAGCGACAAGGTAAAGCTAGCTGAGTAAGCGGTTCAAAGATCTGGACTGTTAGTTCAGCACAGTAAAGAAACCAGTCCCTGCTATGTCAAGATTGGGTGTACTGAGGGAGAAGTGGGCCAACTCAGAGGAGAACCTGTAAGAGCCGCATCTTCGTTCGGGGGGCTGCTGGGTTGCATTTAAATACTGAGACATTTGCCTTCTTTTGCCTTATCTCGCGTAGAGAAGAGAAAACTACCCTAGTATCTCTGAGGCAAGCCACAGACGTGTAAGAAGCTCAATTTGGTAGTGATCATACTCTGCTTGATCGTGGCGTCTTTGGTAATTGGTCGAACAGCAGACCTCCGATACCCCTGTTCAAATTGCTATGTCCGAAACCCCTGTTCAAATACTTACGTCCGATACCCATGTCCAAAATATTACGTCCGATACCCATGTTCAAAACGTTATGCCCGATGCCCTTGTTCAAGATGTGAACGTCCAATGAGCCAAGGGAAAAAGAAATCAGGCTGCGCCACTTGAGCAAAACCTGGCGATGATCGAGAGATGTTTTCTCTTTCCCCGGGGAGAGCTGCTTCTGAAACATGCATAAATCCGACACCCCAGTCAACTGGCGATACGGCGGCGCTTCTCAACCTTGGCCTCTTGCCAATCTCCTCCACCAAACTCGAAAATTATATGATTGGACACAAGGCCAAATGATGTACAGCCGGCAGGGCGCAACTTTCACAACTTCCGCAATTCCGCACGTATATTCCAGTCTATCAAGACCTTCTTATTAGCCTCTATCTCACTAAGTGGCAAGTCAATACACATATAACGAATCGCCCTCTATGGTGAAGCCAAGTACTCTCAAAGGGAAAATAAGCTCCTGTGGGCTGTACTGTGCTGTAGTCTGTATTAGAGTGTTTCATATGTAGCATTCTGGTTGGTCGTATATAACAAAGTGGGGAGAGTGCATAAAGCAAAATGATTTCCTAGGAAATGTGCGCGTTTATCCTAGGCTTGGGATTTCTCAACTGGCTTACCAAGTTGTTTGTCTGTACCTATCCCTGCTACAAGCGGGGCTATGGTGGTACTACGTATGAATCAAACAGCCGCAGAGGGCTGACCATTGAGTCTTGTTGTTATTACCCTGGCAGCCTGGTGCCAGCAGCCGCGTCAATTCCAGCTCCATTGGTATTCACGGTACTTGAGTGGGCAGGAAGAGGCTTCAGTTAGAACAATTTATTGGTCCATGATTGTGATCGGTTACAGCAAGGTGTAGCGGTGAAGAGTAGATGCCTGTCAAGAGTTTGCAGAAGATAGGTACGTTGGCAGAAGCGGAAGTCTAGGTTGTCTCTCTACTACAAGGTGGAAGGTTTTCTCCAAATGATTAGTGTGCCAAGAAAATACTGTAGATGTTTGTAATGTCAAAGCTCACTTGAAGAAACTTAGTCACTTCGTCTACTATAGTTCTAACGGTCAGCTAGCTTCTTTGATACCCTGACGTCTCTTTCTTTTTCCATTCTCTGTTCCCCCTTATCTCCTTTTCCTCAACTCAAGTCAACGTCCAAAGCCCTGGTTATTCGATCCAGCTGCTCTTTCCTTCTTCTTGTGCAACCAGCAATCCTTAAACCCCAGTTTCTGATCGAAGTCATGATTGGACGAGACGGAAGGTCTGGCTGCTTGCTGTATGTATACACACGCGACAAGACGGATAGCTACATGCTGCATTCACGCAAACAATAACAACATTCTTTTGGCTTCTTTTTTATTCCTCCCCCCGGCGTCAATCGCGGCATCAGTCTGCCGCCCGTCAGGATGTTAGAAGAATTGGCTGCCAAGAGCAGAAGAGACGAAATAATTTAGTCACTTTATGCCAGCGTAGACTGGCATTTAAGCTACTTTATTATGGTAGCCTTAATCTCGGAGGATGGTCCTTCTGTTACCCGCCTGGGTGATATCAGTCTCCCATCTTAATAAGACAACCGCTTCTCTACCCAAAAGTCACAATTGTTTTCATGGACATCTTCTGTTTTGCGGTGAAACTCTGTTACTCAAAACGCCCGTTATCTACCGAATGACGCACATTTATTGTCTGACCTGCAGCCCTGAACTTCGGTGATTCGCCTGCTAGCTAATTCGACATGGACGATCCCAAGCCGGCCGAGATAATTTCTCAACTCAACAACTTTTGCGAACGTTGGATATCCAAAGCACACCCGCCTCAATCCCCGAAAGAGAGCTATTTGATAAAGCTCAATGATGCAGACAAACGTTACAGAGATGCATACCGAACGTGGGAAATGGAAGGCATCGATAGCCCATCAACAGGTGGACTAGATCATATGCTTGCTTGTGGAGCGGATCTCAAAAAGGTCAAAGATCAGAAGGAGGCTGTGGATCAACAAGAGGTTGAGTACCAGCAGAAGTACAAGGATGTCGAGAAGTTCTTGGTGCAGGATCTCTTGAACACACTTGGTCAGCTAATTCCCAAACGTCTTATCGCCGAGTGGCTAGCTGAGCAGTCATCTCTGCCAACTCCTGCTCAGGAGCCAGTTGACAATGAGCCTCCTCCTGCCAATATCGAATCCGACATTCAGTCTCAGCTCTTGTCTAGCGAGGATAAGCAACCAGCTTTAGACAGAACTACAACACCCCCACCCCCTCACCATGCGGACGAAGTAAATCAGTCAATCGAGGTTGTTCCATTCAGAGTAGGCGAGACCAAGCAAGACTTGAAACCACAAAAGCGAGCCATGTCGCCAAACCCTGAGCAGCCTATGACAAACAAGCGCAGACGCCCCGAGTCTTCTGTGTCCTTGACCGACAGGACGATCGAATTTGATGAAATATATCAGCATGGTAGAGCCACGAAGAGATAAGTTATCGAGTTCTATAAAGGTTACTATTACATCGTGGAGTGCGAACGGCATAATAAGGTGTTCGCGACTAAGAGTCCTTTGAACGGCGCCCGAAGTCACCTTAAAAGCTCGTCTCACCCGGATTCATCCCCTACAACCGAGACTGCCATCAGATTGTTCGGAAGGGTGGTGCTTGGCTGTAACGACGGCCTCATGGAATTGAACAATTCCGTGGCTTTTAGGCCATCCTACGATGAACAGGGTCATCCTGACAGTGAATTTTATCCATCGGAGGATCCAACAGATGATGCGTTCAATTCTCCACAAACTCGGTATTCCCAGAGTCTCCTCAACCCTCAAGTTGATCCACAGCCTGGGGAGGTATACACTGCATTTTGGCCGAAGGATAAACGTTACTACGCTATTTTAATCCTTCCTTGGGGCACTTTCCGCACATTGGGCATTCCAGGATGGGAAGGGTCGTCGCTGGAGGATACGCCACATCTGAAGTTCCCTGATGAAATCCCAGCGTCCTGCGAGTACGATCCTTGCACTGGTGTCGTGGGGTTCGCCGATGCTTACCAGTTTGGCGGGACCCAGGAAGCTCAGCGAGAGTATCCAATTATGTACTTCGATGCGGTCGAGTACCCGTGGAAGTGTAATTACGGATGGGTCCCCGTCACTGAGATGTGCGACTACGACCCTGGTGATAGCAGTATCCCCCACAAGCGCCAGGTTGACGAATTCTTGCTCAATTACAAGAACTATCAAGCCGGCCTCACTCGAACTACTGACTCAAACGATGATATCCTCCCCGATGGATCCGATGACACAAATCACACTTCTCCCGAGGTTGAACGATCTGGTTTGTTCGTCGATGACAATACCCTTGCTTCGAAGCATAATTCAATCTGCGGGTCAGAGGGTGAGATCGCGGAGCACCTCGAACAGGAGACCGCGAAGCCAGATATCACTGCGCCCGCCAAAGTCCCTTTTCCCGAGCCCCATGCCCGTCCGACGAAACAGAAACCCATGTCGACCGATCAAGAGCGCACTCGTGCGGTTGACGAGAAGCCGCCCACCAAATCACGAGGTCATCGTCGAAGCAATGATCACTACTCGCCCGAACCGAGGAATGCGAGGGAAGAGATCAACAACTGGCCCTACGAGTCTTGGCGCGAGCCGAAGCGTCGAGGCGATACGGTGCGTCGTGATTCAGGGCTGGGGCTCGAGAGGGAATGGAATCACCAGGACTCTTTTGTTCCGCCAACTCCTAGAGCACAGTATGCCCCCATGGGACCGACCCCGAATGGGCTTCAACACATCCCAGAAGCGACTTCATCAATTGCCACGCCATCCACTGGCGCGAGAGATGTTAGGCCACCCACTGGCCCAAAGGCTGATGTGAATCGGGATAGAAACCGATTGGCCAAGAGGGGAGGAAGAATGCTATCACATTTTATGCCACGACGCCGCTAGAGGTTGGTCAGGTACGGCATCTGTACAACGGGGAAGGATAGGACGGCGCATTGATGCCCTTAGTGGCTAGGAAAGAAGCCGATGTGGGAAAAAGAGAAAAGTCATTCATTATGAGGAACATGCATAGCTCGGAAAATAATCAATTTTAACTTGATGCTCTATCAAAATCGTCTAGGCCTAATAAATACAATTACAACTTTGCCACACTAACATCCGGCCTCAATCTCATGATGGATTGCTGCGTATTTGATGCAATCAAATTACCATTCTTGTCAAACAACTTCCCCTCGGAATAAGTCCTATTTCCTCCACCCCTTGACGTCTTGCGCTCCTTGAGATACCACTCACTCATGTTGATCTCCGGCACGAAAATGCGCAGCGCAAAGTCCAGCGTCGAGCAAGCAGTCGTGTCGTCAAACCACATGTGGTTATGCGTAAGTGGTAAAAAGGAAAGCGCACCGTCCATTAGAAAAGCTAGTGCACTCATGTTCTCGATCTGATTGCCAAGCGGTTCGTGAGTGCGCTGCCATTCTGCGGATACTTTGTCGGTGATGGAGCGGTCTTCTTGTGTTGTCTTGGTTGCTTTGCCGGCGCCGGACAGGTTCTGGGCCGAAACGCCGTCCGTGCAGTATCGCGTCTCAAAAAAGTCGGCATTTGCAGCGAAGGTCTTTATAAAAGCCTGACCTTGGTCCGCAGTAATATTTCCCTTGTCCAGGAGATCCTTTACTAAAGTCTGTACATTCGGACAGTCCTCAGCTCTGGGCCACTTTGAGCACGTGGCCTCAGAGTACTCCCAATCCGAGGTCTCTCTAACATGAAAGTCGGCCAAGATCTCCATGCAAACGCGAAATTTGCCATTGGGCTGCTGCTGCTTAACCTGAACTCTGCGCGTGGCAAAAGACCTTGTGTCTCTAGTGTTGGTTACACTGCAGTGTAACTTTTGATCTGTTGATGCAGGCCCGTGGAAATGACCGACGACTGAGTAGAGGGACATTGTGGGAGGCGCTGTTTGGCATGCTGCGTTGACGGCTACGCCTGCTGTACAACCTCCGTAGGCGATTGGGGCGGCGTTGCCCATGCGGATGGGATTGAGGCGGGAGACATATTCTCCTTGGCTGACTTGATCTACAGCGACCTGATCTGCGAGTGTCGGCGCCATTTTAATTAAAATTGGAAATGTGAAGTTGTAAATGTCAATGAAGGGAAATGCTTGTCTTTTGATATGGCCCCTGACATCGTGACTACGGCATCATTGAGCTCGGTTCAGGTGGGTCTACCTCGGCTCGGCTGTTAAATAAGTGGATCTCGAATCTGGGGACGACGCGACGCGTCCAATGCATGTGCTGAGCAATCTTGAATGTGTTGTTTTGTGAAGTACGCAGGCCAAAAAAGAGAGACATGCATCCGATGAATATTTAATTTCATTCTGAATAATAGCGCGTATCAAACAGATGCTAGGTGTGCTATCTTATATCTGTACTGATATTAACGGCTGCGTGTTATATCAATCTGCTGTGTTATACCTACAGGGTAGTTGTACCGTCAGAGCTGAAGGTGTCAACATTACAACAAAGATTCGACACAGCGCACCTTATCTAAGTCTCCTACAGTAAGCAAAGGTTGAATACTTTAGAATCATTGCAAACTTGGAAAGATCAAAAGCTGAAATTCAGTCCTACTACACGATACAACCAACTTTGTCAATCGTGTAGAGATTGATACGGCGTCATATTCACTCCCAACTGTTACACATTGTGGTTCGGGGACCTCAACTGACTTTGCTTTCATTTCAAACCTACAGAAATTACACTATGGAAATTGCTCCTTGACACAGATTGGCACGAATAGAGTATCAAGTCCCGTGTTCGATAATATGCCGTCATCCAAAGACCGCTAAGTGTTCGTCATACTTGATCACCAGGAAGAATCGGTTTCGGCAGCACTAGTTCCTACAAGCATACCACCTCAGGTGGGCAACAGAAGAAATATCCTCTAAGACTCAGGCTACTAAAATAAGGAAATCTAAGATCTACTCGAAGTTAGCATAATGTAATCTACTTATTCCGTCTGTTATAATCTTAGCGGTTAATTCTTCTGGCACCCTGGCGCACCCGTCACATGCTGTAACCATTTCATACCTATAGATGTGTTTGTATACTCCTCTTGGTAAGACGCTAAGGTCCTAAAGTCTTCACTCAAGAGATAAGAGCCCAGTGTAGAGGGACGTAGATCAACATGGCTTGGCTATTACTACAGGGTTTGATCTCATCAAGATACCAGCGACACATTTTTAGAATACTTTACGGCAAAGATATATATAGATTGCAGATATGAGGTGAATTATAGATCCATCCACGATGATATATTAAAGATAGAGACTTGATACACGAAGTGGATTCTTCGGGGTTGGTTGTTCCACGCTTGGCGCTCTGGCCTCCTCTTAACTGTTTATAGCACATAAATAACGCACGGGCAGAGATGCGAGGGGCGCTAACAACCACGAAACTGATGCATAGAAACATTGATTGGCTAAGGCTGGTGGGAATTTGGGAAGCTTGTTGTAAAGCTTGTTCCCTAAAACTTCACAAGTCTCCGGTACACGGTCCCCCTCCGGGTCATTCAACGCTTCGAGATGGGTCGGACCTTATATCTACTTGTGAGGGAAAGTCAAAATAAGAGTCATTATGATTGCTTATTGTTCTGTACGATAATCATGTTTGGTGAGTGAGGCACAATGTGTGAGATGGGGAGTGTGTTATATGTCTTACTCTAGATGACGGGTAGTGACTCCAGAAGGATATCATATCTCATCCACGGTCTTCATCTAAAATAAGAAAGATACTACATCACACAGCAGCATGGAGAATGACGTTTCTATTCTTGTGTGCTTCTCCAGACAGGCTTGATAGGGAATAACCGGAACGGAGCTGTAAAACACGCATTCCGTTTCACCCACGTGGACCTGGAAACTTTCAGGCTCAATCCGAGCATAAAACTGTTTAGCGCCCGGACCCCTGTGTCCAATAGGAATGATGCGACACCATTGCGCCGATCGTTTGTATGTATATGGTGTTTCATACCTTCTCGATCTTATCTCCAGCGTAGCAACAGGGCCCACCCCAGCCATCTGAGACGATTCATGTTGCCAAGACCTTTATCTTCCGGCTAATTATGGTAGCCCCCTTGAGATCGGCAGAGCCTCAACACCAAAGATGAGTGCCACTTTGACTGTAGCAGTCCCAAAGCGTTGTTTCGTTTTTCCAGGGCGATACTGATCCCCATGGGTAGCCACTATTAAGGTCCACCAGACTCAAACAATTGCCGACAACCCCATTCTAACAATACCGCTGTTACTCCAGAAAGAGGTATATATAGTCACCTCTCATCCAACAAATCATCAGTGCAAAAGTCAGGGAGCTGGAATCCTATTGTTAAACTCGACTTTTCCTTTTCTCTTCTTTTCTTCTCTTTTTCCCTTCGGGCTTTTTCCTTTGTCCTTCTATTTCTTTCTACTTTTACTTTCGCAACCTTCAGTCATGGCTAGATCAGGACATGAATCAGCGTGGACTGACTCCGTCGTGTCAACTCGCAGGCCTTCAGAGGAGTGGCAGTCGTTGGGACGAAGCCCTGCTGTCCCCGATCGTCTGAGTGTGAGAGTGGATACCAAGCCTGGTAGCACTGATCATGTTAGAAGCATCTACAACAATTCCATTACTCCGGCCGTGGAGAAAGGCGTCCACCCATTTCACGACAACGATGAGGAGGAAGACGAAGAACACGATCTCAAGAAGCATCACGATATGTTCGACCCGAACCGACCCAAGATGGCCTTGAAGGACCGCCTTCACCATTTCACTTGGGCTTGGTATACCTTCCCAATGAGTACGGGTGGTTTGTCTCTCCTCATCTTTGCCCAACCCCATCAGTTCCCTGGACTGTTTGAGATAGGGATGACTGTCTACATCATCAACATCATCCTTTTCACTGCCATTTGCTCGACTATGCTTCTGCGCTTCTTCTTCAACCCAGGCGACATGTCGAAGTCAATCACACACGAACGCGAAGGCTTCTTCTTCCCTACCTTCTTCCTCTCGATCGCGACTCTTATAACTAGCACCGAGCGGTACGCCATCCCAGATAACGACACGACACTGGCATGGGCTATCCAGGTTGCATTTTGGGGATACGTTATCTTGACGCTTCTGCTTGCTGTCGGCCAGTATAGCTTCGTTTTCGCTAAGCATAACTTTGGCCTACAAACTATGATGCCGACTTGGATTCTTCCTATCTTCCCCATCATGTTGTCTGGAACCATTGCTTCTGTTATCGCTGATACCCAGCCTGATATCGCGGCCATTCCTATCATCGTGGCTGGTCTGACGTGCCAAGGTCTTGGCCTGTCCGTTGCCATCCTTATGTACTCCCACATGGTCGGCCGCTTGATGTCAGCAGGGCTACCGAACCGTGAACATCGCCCAGTAAGTAGCTATTCCCTGACTCCAGATTACTTACTAATTTATCGTCTAGGGACTATTCATGAACGTTGGCCCGCCTTCCTTCACAGCTCTTGCTCTCATAGGTATGGCTAATGGGCTGCCGAACCATATTGATCCGGACATGGATGGAATCACCATGGATGCTGGTATTATCCGTACAATGGCTCTCATCTCAGGCATCAGCCTATGGGCCCTCGCCGCTTGGTGGTGGGGTATTGCCATCGTGGCTGTTCTCCAGTCACCGCCCGTTTATTTCCACTTGGGGTGGTGGGCAATGGTGTTTCCCAACACTGGCTGGATCCTTGCTACTATCACTATTGGTAATGCCATGGAAAGTGAGCCCGTCAAGTGGATGGGTACGGGTATGAGCATCGTGTTGATCATGACCTACTTCTATGTCCTCTACAACCACATCCGGGCAGTGATCAAACAGGATATCATGTACACTGGAAGGTAAGTTACAAAGCCCACGTTCACCGTCAGTCTCTGGACTCTGCTAACTCGCACAAGGGATGAGGATTTCAATGACCATTGATTCATGTTGGGATATGGATATGCATGACTGTCGGCACTGCAGGGTTTTGCAATCTCTCTGATAGCACACATACCACCTAGATAGATAGGATATAGAAGTCGAATCAGATTGAGAATTTTGGAAACTATAATACGAGTCCAAATTCACTACAAAAAGCGATCTTCTCCATGCATGCATCATCTCTGCCCAATAGCATTTCCCATTTCACATAACTAATTAGTCTAGTAAGTGGATTGAGGCCCTTCGGACTTTCGGACACCGAATGTCCTCAACTCCACAAGCGGGCCCTCGGACTTTTCTTTTCTCTACCACAAGACCTTGATGCTAAATCCATCATCCTATGCAAGACACAGCCGGCAACTCTAGGCACGAAGCTACCCGCTTTCAACGCATTTGACTTGCGCTCACAATGTAGATGCACAGCCAAAAGGTAATTCCAACCACTTTGTTCTTATCACTGACCTGGTTCGGCAAGCCCAATAGAGCAATTGTAGCCGGGCGTTCAACACAACGGTGCACATGATACTTCCTAGATAGTGCTCGGGTTAAACTTACAGCACGACATCCATCGCCTTTATTGGTTACCCCAGGACTTCATGAAAATCATTCCTCTCGCAATCAGGAAGGGGTCTTTTTCCTGCAAAATAACTGCCAAATACAGCTAGTCCTTACCCCGGTCTGAGGTGGTCCACTAACCCACCGCCAGTGGAGATGTGCCAGACCGGCACTAGAACCCGGATCCGTGGCCGACGGGCGAGGCCCTATCACGACGGAGGCCGATAGCTCTTTGGTCTCAAGCTAAAGGAAGTGGTTTATAATCCCCAGTCTCCCTCTATGCTCTCTTTTATCGTCAACATCAACTACACCAATTCAAAATGGCACAACCACATCCTCTCATCCCTCTCTCGGTTGAAGAGACAAACTTGGCTCGCGATGTCATTCGCGCTGCTCATCCCCAGAACATCCTCAAGTTCCGGGTCATCTTCTTAGAGGAGCCTTCTAAGGCGCTACTTGCACCTTATCTCGACCTTGAACACGCTGGCAAGGTCACCAGTACAACTCCTCGTCCTCCTCGTCAGGCTCGAGTCCATTTCGACACAGCGCACGGTGGCATGCCTCCACAATCTCATGAGGCCATTGTCAACCTCAATAAGAGGGAGATAACACATATTGAATCCATTCGCGCGGATGCTCAAGCAGCTTTCACCATGTACGTTAGAGAGATCTCGTTGCTCGATATCGACTAACAAACCCCGTCAGTGAGGAGCTCGATGATGTCCGCGACATCTGCCGAGACTCAGCGGTCTTCCAGGAACGAGTTGCCAAGTTCAACCTTCCTGAGGGATTCGAAGTTGTTGTTGAGCCGTGGCCATATGGTGGTCTTGACGCAGCTGATAACCCCGACCGCCGACATATGCAAGCGCTCATTTATGCTGCTAACAGCAAGAATCGTGAAGCCAACTTCTGGGGATACCCTTTGCCCATCATTCCTGTCATTGACGCTCACACCCGCCAGATTATCCGCATCCACGAAGTGGCCACTGGCGGAGGCAACGACCCTCACACTTTCGCGGAAGGCGAATACGCCAACGTGAACATTGACCACCTGTCACCATCCGAGTATGTTCCTGAGCTTCTGCCAGGCGGTCTGCGCAGAGATCTCAAGGAGCTCAACGTGGTGCAGCCTTCGGGTCCTAGCTTCAACGTTGAGGACTCGAACGTCATCAATTGGCAGAAGTGGAGTATGCGAGTGACCTTCAACCCCCGCGAAGGTGCCGTGCTGCATGATGTCCGCTTCGATAGCCGAAGTGTCTTGTACAGACTGTCCATCAGCGACATGACCGTTCCTTACGCAGACCCTCGACCTCCGTTTCACCGCAAGCAAGCTTTTGACTTTGGTGACGGAACTCTGGGTGATGCTTGCAATAACTTGCAGCTTGGATGCGACTGTCTGGGAGTCATTAAGGTAAGCAAATTTGGAGGTCTTGAGCTCGTCTGATATACTGACTGAGCAATAGTACTTTGATGGTGTTTTGACTGATCACAGCGGTACTGCTCGCACGACCAAGAATGTTATCTGTCTACACGAACAAGACAACGGCATCAACTGGAAACACACCAACTGGCGCACAGGCCGAGCGGTTGTCACCCGCAGACGCGAGCTTGTGGTTCAGTTCATTATCACTCTGGCCAACTATGAGTACATCTTCAACGTGAGTCTATTCCTTAACAGAAATAGTACAACAACTCGGTGCTAACATGACATCCAGTACATCTTCGATCAGGCAGGTGCCATCACTGTTCAAGCTCGCGCAACTGGCATTGTCTCGTCTGTTCTCATCGAGGAGGGCAAAACCGCACCTTGGGGCAATGTTGTTAGCCCAGGTATCCTCGCCCAAAACCACCAGCATATCTTCTGTGTTCGAATTGACCCAAGTATCGATGGACACAACAACACACTTGTCCAAACAGAATCTCTACCTATGCAAATGAATGCGCGCACCAACCCCAACGGCAACGCCTACCAGGTTGTCACAACACCAATCACGTCGTCCGCTGGGCTAGACGCGAATCCCTTCACTGATCGAACCTTCAAGGTCCAAAATCTAGACAAGCCCAACCCCATCAGTGGTCAACCTGTTGGTTACAAGATCCTGGCACCCGTAACCCGACCGCTCCTCGCAGATCCCAACTCTACACAAGCCAAGAGAGCCAGGTTCGCTCAACGCCACATCTGGGTGACAAAGCACAAGGACAACGAGTTCTATGCTGGCGGGCGCTACACGCTGCAATCAGTTGAAGAGAGAGAAGGTGTTGCCGAAGCCGCCGCCAGAAATGACGATGTGTATCAACAAGATATCGTCCTATGGAGTGTTTTCGGTCTTACTCATAACCCCAGAGTTGAGGACTGGCCCGTCATGTAAGTGGAATGCCCGTCGTATGACAAAAGCAGTGATCAGTCACTAACAAAATCTAGGCCGGTTGAGATTCTGGATCTCCATATCAAGCCTGCCGATTTCTTCACGGCTAACCCAGCTATCGATGTACCAGGAAGGAAGAATTTCACCTCGCAGCTCACAGATGGCGAGAAGGTTGATGGAGAAACCTCGTGCTGCGCTGACAGCAAGCCTCATTTGTAATGAGCTATTTGGTGTATAAAAGCTGGGATTATCATTTTGTATTTACTTTTAGAAGCGAGTCAATGTTTACAATCAATTCTATAAAAATCATGGCATGATAGCTTCGGTACTGAGGGGAGACATGATTTTCCACAAAACATTTTTCGTCACAATTCTGCTGTCCCAGCGACAAATTAAGAGTTCTTCAATTCGTTGTCTTTGCGAATTAAAACGAAAGACTTCCGGACTGGGTGAGTGATGCCAATACCAGTAAGAAAAGAATGCCCATCTCTTCACGTTATCTCATTTCATCCACACGTCGCGTCGACTTCAAATCGTTGTCTCTCTTCCGGTGTCCCGGGTAGTTGTTGGAAGTCTTGAGCCACGTTATCTCGCTAACCTTCAACCGCCGACGGCCGACGGCAAAGACTAACGAGCCTGGGGCTAGTATTAGCCACTAAGCTATAACGGGCAGGTCAGAGCGATAGGAATGGCGACCCCATAACGCCTTATCAGACGATGCAGCTTATCTTAAGATCGAAATTGGTTGTTCCACCTTTTATGATAACGATTACCCGCTCTCTTGTTCGCATTCACGCGCAGGCAGAACTTGGTAATTGTTATCAACTATTTACACCGAGCCCAGCATAGAGAGATTGATTCAAACAGTTAGTATTAGTCTTACATGGTTGAAGGGATCTCGCGTGATGTTTTGATCAATTGAGCGGTGAGCGGCTTGTAACCGCCACATTTGGTGCTATTGACATGGGCACACGCTGGCAGATTCCTTCAGCAGCTATTAGGTTAGTATCATGCACGACTCAACAAATCGTGAATATCGACATGAATGGAATAATATTGTACCCGCTCTTAGGCAAGTGATTGCTGAATATAGTACTATGCGGTCGCTTTGTCCACCTTGGAAGTGTTATCGGACTCCCCAAATTTGCCCACATCGGCTTCTTCGACCCCAGTAACCAAAAATGCGTCTTCATCAAATGAAGGTCCCTTGAAATTATGCCTTCCATCGACAAACCATTGGATTGCGGAAATGAGTATCAGCACAGCAAATGCAACTATGGCATAGTTCATGTTCGAGGCTGTGACATCGCTAGAGGGAGGGAAGAGGAGAAAGATTGTGATTACAATCGTGTAAGCAATGCCAACCTGCAGTTGTAAGTCAGTCAAACTGTAATGTGACACGTGAGTTCGTATGAATACTTACAAGGTTACAGACCCAGCCGAGCCAGCTTGGCAGCGCGAAAGGCCTGTTATCCAACAATCCGTTTCGGCCTTGTAAACAGTTGATGGCCGGGGCGACAGCGTAAGAAATAGATAGGGCAATGACGGCCGCCGACAAGATTGCGTTCAGAGCGCTCGTTGACCCGAGGTAGATAAGACCAAAGACGATGACGATTCCGTTAGTAAGTAGGAGTGCATTGACTGGAATGCCCCAACGCTGGTCGACTTTAGCGAACACTCTCGAGAAAGGCAAGCCTCCATCACGAGCAAAGGCGTACACGATACGAGTGCTAGTAGCCATGATACCAAGTGTACCAAAGACGAGGCAAATCATGGGGAAAAGTAGCAGACAAACTGTGCCGGCTTTGCTGTTGGTAGCCTGAAGGTAAATCGCAACCAGGGGACCTGAAGGCGACGCGACGACTGCATCTACATCCTTGATGACGAAGAGGAGACAGACGAGAAAGATGAATCCTGTAACAAGACCCATGGCAACACAGGCAATCATGATACGAGGTCCACGAATACAAGGTTGAGGAATCTCTTCAATCATGTGTGCGACGGCATCAAACCCAGTGAGACCAAGGCCGCCTTGCAAAAGACCTAGGAGGAATGCGACACCCCCAGGCCAACCAGTTGAGTTGATGAACTCGGCGAAGACAAAGCTAGCTGGTTGGTAGTCGGGAGCGCTGGTTGCCAACACTGTGATAAAGGTTGCAAAGAGGCCGCACACAGACCAGATAAGAGCGAGCTTTGTCATGAAAGGAAGTCCAGAAGCCAGGAACAAGTTCAAGCAGAGGCCGAGGAACGTGTACAAGAGGAAGATGAGAAAGAACTGCCACTGCGACGGCACAAAGTCTGGGTTATACATGGTGATAATGCCCAAGAATAGTTGCCCTCCAAGGACACCTCCTGAAGCACTAAGAGCAACCCATCCACTGACGTTGACCCAGCCAGTGACCCAAGAAACAATAGCAACCCATTTTGGAGGAGATATAATGGCTGCCCAATGATACTGGCCAGCACTCGTAGGGTAGCACGAAAGGAACTCGGCATTGGAGGCTGCTAGAGACAAGCTGCCAACGCCAGCCGTTACAAGACCCCATATGACAGCAGTAGGACCTCCACTGGGGAGACCGACTGATAGACTCGAGGCGAGAGCGGTCCAGGAATTGAGAATGGAAAAAGCAAGACCAAGCATGGAGATAAATGAGAAGTTCCGTTCGAGTTCTTGCTTGTGGCCTAGTGCAGCCAGCTGTGCGGCGTCGGCGTCGCGGGCGTCGTCATTGTGCTTCATTTTGCCAACGACCGGCTGTCGTCGATGTCAGAGTATCGTGAACAAGAAAGAGAAAGACGATGATAAAATGATGAACGCTTAGATGATGATAAATTCGAGATGTGCAGGCGATGGCTAATGCATATATACAATACATCGCGACGGAGGACGTTGTGTAATGGTTAGCGCCATATCGCCCGACGGCTGACGATAATGGCGATAACGCTAATGAGGGGTCCTTGCTTTTACCCCGTAACTCACGGCCGTAGCTATCGTGCGATTGGTATCTCCTTGATGGATGCCCCGGCTGTGCACATCCCGCTCCTCCATCGTCATGTAATCATAAATACTTAGATTTCTTAGCAAAATCTTAGGAAATTAATTACCTATTTTCATCTATTAGGCTTCTGATTAGCTAGGTAATTGGAGGTGTGGGATGTGCACAGCCGGGGCATCAAGGAGATATTCGCCGGTCGCGGTCTTTCTTATGGTTGAGAATGCGGGGATTTGCGGGGGACCTTATCTTTTCCCCATTTGATCGTGGAGATTGAAGTCAGATTGGTAATTGCTATAATAACAATCCCCATCACATGAATTTACAATATTGTGTAGTCGTTTACTCTTTCATGACCGAAACGACTATGAGAAAAGACGCTTGAAGAAGTCGTGAGCTTGGAGACCTAGTGGCCCTCTTCTCCTTGATCCTACCGGGTCCTCTTAATGGCTACAGATAGCAGCAGCATATGCGCCCAGCCATTTAATTGAATAGCATAGTACATAAAAGAAAAAGTGAAATGTAAGGTATAAATCAATTTGGCTGCTTCCAACACCTATGCTATCGCGTGCTTCTATCGGTGTTCCAGATGTTGACCATTCAGACAGGCGCAAAGAAAGGGTCGAGGATTAAGAGTGATTACCTCTTACCTGCTCACATGACACTGATTAAAACTCGTGTTTACTTCAAAACAGATGGGGGTCACGGTCATTGGCGAGACTTGCCAAGCATGACTCCTGATTAAGGCAAAAAAAAAAAAAAACATTGATTGCTGCATTTCCCGGTGTCTAATTGTAAGATGTCTTATCTACTGCCAAAGATATGAAGGGGTTTGTTTATCACTTGTTTTCTGGTATTATCAACATTGATATGGACTTGCTTGGTAGTACATAAATAGGCCAAGGAATTGTTGCCTGAATATCACTTCGCCCTTTTTTGGTGGCGTCTACTTACAGCCATTCCCGCTCCGCCATCTTGGCTATAGCATATCTCGATTGACGAACAATTGACTTCTAGACTCTAGTATCGAGAAGCTCATTTCACTGAGACACAGCGGCTGGGATTTTAGGAAGGGGCAATTGTAGCGAGATATGGTGGCGGGATAGTGTTTCAGGGCCCCCTTCCCTCACAGCGACCCAAGGGAGGAGTTCCCCATCTCGTACTTTAATCCCCAACAGTAAGCCCAAAATTTCTCTTTCACTCCACTACAATACAATACTACCAATACCAAAATGACAATCATCACAACTCTTCGCAACTCCAGACCCAGACGGTCAATCCTCGTCACCGGCGGTGCGGGCTTCATCGGCGGCCATCTCGTCGAGGCGCTCCTGGCCGAGGGATGCTGGAAGGTCGTTGTTGTCGACAACTTTGACGACTTCTACGACCCTGCCATCAAGCGCGCCAACCTCGCTCCCCACATGCGAAACCCTGACCTCACAGTCTACGAGGCCGACATCCAAGATGTTGAGGCTATGCGGGATATCTTTGCCGCCAACGAGTTTGTCGCTGTCGCTCATCTGGCCGCTCGCGCTGGTGTTCTACCTTCCCTGAAATACCCAAACCTATACTTTGACGTAAACGTCACTGGCACGCTGAACCTCCTCAATTGTTGCAAGGAGTTTGGCGTCGAGCAATTTGTCTTTGGATCATCATCCAGTGTTTATGGTCTGGGTGCTAAGGCTCCCTTCTCGGAGAGCTACAAGGCCCAGCAGCCAATCTCCCCCTACGCTGCGTCAAAGTCAGCAGCCGAGCTTCTCTGCCACACATACTCCCACCTCTACCAGATCCGTTGCGTCTGCCTCCGCTTCTTCACCGTCTACGGACCCCGTCAACGCCCAGATCTTGCCATCCACAAGTTCACAAGGCTCATCCACCAAGGCAAGCCCATTCCTCTCTTCGGAGATGGTTCTTCGCTCCGAGACTACACCTACGTCGACGACATCATCAGCGGTATCTTCGGAGCTATCAACTACAAAGACTCCATCTTTGAGGCCATCAACCTTGGAGAGTCGCAGACAATCAAGCTGATAGACCTCATCAGCGTGATGGAAGGAACTTTGGGCATCAAGGCTCTTATTGACTGGCGCGGGGATCAGCCTGGTGATATGCCTGTGACGTACGCGGACATCTCCAAGGCGGGTGCTTTGCTTGGATACAAGCCTAAGACGAAGATCGACCAGGGTATTGTGAAGTTTGTTGATTGGTACCTCAGCCACAACGCGGTCTAGATCATGGGTGCAACTTTCTTTTTTTTCTTCGGTTCTGCTGTTTTAATAGTTCGATTTAATGGTTCATGAATAAACTATCGTTTCTACCTTGTATAACTTGTTAAGTAAACGATCAGCTGCTATTCGCCATGGTAAGTGAAACTTGGTAAGGTTAGATAAAGGCAGACTTTCAAAGGCGCTTAGACATGATATGTGAAAGAATCTAGGTTGGAAGGAAGGAAGTTCTATCGCGATGCTGTACAGGTGACCTGGTTCATCTACAGTTCGAAGCTTGGGCGACCGTTTCTCATTCCCTTCACTGTAGCAATGATAACGCCTTAAGTGAATCGGTCACCAAATTAACCATGTACCAAGTCATTGAGTCATATACTGTCATTCAATAATGCATTACGATATACTCGTGTAAAGCAATTAATACAAGGCACCCGCGATCTCGACAGACAATCGATCTGATCCGATACAACGAAAAACCACTGTCTAGCTAAACTTCACACCACCATCACGCATGACCTCATCCCACCAATTCGTCCTGGCGTCTTTCAA
Source organism: Fusarium scirpi (assembly GCA_004367495.1). Classification (NCBI taxonomy): domain Eukaryota; kingdom Fungi; phylum Ascomycota; class Sordariomycetes; order Hypocreales; family Nectriaceae; genus Fusarium; species Fusarium scirpi. Next base: position 39,811 of record QHHJ01000080.1, read on the forward strand.
CGGCTTTTCCTCCCACTGACAAAGCTCCTCAAACTCCATCTTGGGAAATCTTGCATTCGCAGTTTCATTGACCTTTCGAGGATATCTGTCTCTTGCTTCAGCCAACGGAGCCCAGTATCGGACAAGACCATCCTCCGTTTCAACCGTTGCTAGCGATTCGTCAAATGGGCGAAACTTGACCTTGGACGGATAGAGTTTCCTTAGCTTCTGGTGATACCACGGCTGATCCCACCATGTCTGGCGTCGCTCCTTGTATCCGTTGTGGTGGATGATGGCTGGCACGGTTCCAATGGCAAAGTCGGCGTAGAGTGGCATGTTGCTCCAATTTGCAGACTTTTCAAACTTGGTCAGTGGGTTTCGCGACGCCATGATGTCCTCAGGTACTCCATTGAGACGGGTTGGTGATATGCCTCTGGCCTCGGATTGTCGTTGTGTACGCTCCTTGTCGCCTAGCAAGGCAAAGTCTGCGTGGTAGAGATTCAGACTTTTGTCGATGTCACTGTAGGCAACCTGATTGGCTATTTCCATTCCATAATCGAGGCCGGCATGCCATTCGAGATTTTCCTCAACAAGGTCCTTCAGGTCGAGGTCCTTCATGTGGTTTTCTCTTTGATACTGGCGCCAAACCTCTTGTTGGCCCATCAGGTAACCGAACATGCCCTGCTCGCTTCGGAGAGGGAAGGCTTCACCGATATAGGCGTCCATCTTCTCCATGGCCCGGCGGAAGAATCGTCTCATGTCCCCTGCCGGTCCGATATACATTCCTCCATTGATCCATCGTGGTCTGGTATGCTGGAAGTTGGAAATGTTCTTGTCTGTTTCTGGGCCGTAGAGGTCTGGTCTCAGTGGACTCTCTGGCCATACATCGCATCGCAAATCAACGCCAAACCGCTCAGGATCATTGGGGTAGCAATTCCTCTCAGAAGCCGCGACAATGGTCTGCTTCATAGGCATAGGGCCTTTCCCTTTCCACTGCTTGCGCAGTCTCTCGTTGGCCCTCCTGTTGATCTCGTGGTAACGGCTAATGACAACTTCGACCGGTAGCTGGAACCAAACATCGCGACCATCAACCATGAGAACGAGATCATCTTCCTCTAGCTTCTCCAAATCGGTGGCGTTGGGATGCATCACGGTGTCGAGGTAGTGTACCATACCGGGAATCTTGGGGAGACACCTGCCGAGTTCCCAATGGGTGATATCCTGATGGTTCTCTTTCCAGTTGAGAATGATAGGCGCAGGGTATCCCAGTACTGTCGCGGAGAGTATCGTCTTGCAAACATTGGGACTGGGTATGTTGATGGGTATAACCAAGGCCATTCGGCGATTCTTGACCACTGGCTCTTCAGGCCACTCTGAGTCGCCTTTCGGCGGCTTCCAGTGAGGGACGGACCAGTCATACTGTGATAGCGAGCGGAAACATAGCCATAAGGCGAAAACAATGATAATGATTCTGTAACCTCGCGGCGTCCTGACAACAGCCGGCGGAGTCACGTTCGATTTTGCCCGAATATGCCCCATCATGAGCGAAATGAATAGCTTCGATTCAGGAAAAGATGTCTCGTGGATCAAAGATTAGAGAGGGGATGATGGGAAATAGCTTTCAGTTGGGGGACTCGAAGGGGCTTTGTGCTCAAAGGACACATCCCAGCCTTTTTTGAGGGGGAAAGTGGCGGGCTTGGAATGTCTCGAAGGGAAGGTCCGGATTATCTGATAGGGCAGGATGTCTCAGTACCCTGAAAGGAAGTTATCAACAAGGGCGCCTTTTTATCCCTTGCAGGAGCTGAAAGGCATGGTGAACAGTATTGGCTTATCTCGCCGCGCCCTTGACAGGAATTCCATAAATGTGATGGCTGTTCTTGGGAATGCTGGCCAGTCGCCCAACAAGTATACGGTAAGGGAGACTATCTCTTGATTGTCGGTTGGAGCTTCCTTCATTTAAGCTCTCGTTATTCCCGCCTCAAGCATCCAGGGTTGCGCTAGTGGTCAGATCCCTGAATTTGTTCCCTAGCGGCTGACCCAATGTTAAGTGCTTGACTGTCCCCGACAGATCTGTGCCACATATTCTAGCACATTGTGGCACCAAACAACGTGCAATTCTGATGAATCTGATCGTCAGCCTTAGTTCCAGACGTCTACTCAACAATACAATTCACATTCAAGACATATCGTTGGTTCAGCCAAACATAGTAAAATTGAAGCTATGTCAAATCTATAGATAACTCTAGTCGCGGCATGCACAACTATGTCCCCTATATAAAGAATGTGTCGAAGAAGATTACCACCATTTTTACTCCATCACTATTGCGACCAAGTCACCACACTTTAATTCCACTAGCTCAGATGCAGCGGGTTCCATAAAAAGACATTAAAACATTAGAAGGAGCGTCATGTCGTCTCATAATCCATAAACTTCTGTCCATCAGGCGAAGTGACAAGCCTCGACCTCCAGAGTCGCAAGTTTCAGCTCTTAAGCCTTGTACTCCTTCTTGTGGCCACCATCGCCGTAGCCAGGCTTGTGGTATGTAGGCTTGGGAGGATGGCAGTCCTTGGTCTTGGTGACGGTCTCGGTCTTGTAGATGGGGTACTTCTTGGTGACAGTCTTGTACTCGGTCTTGGTGACAGGAGGCTTGTGGATGTACTTGGTCTCCGTCTTGTACTTGTACTCGGTCTTGGTGACAGGAGGCTTCCACTTGGTCTCGGTCTTGGTCTCGGTCTTGGTCTTGAAGATGGGCTTGTACTTTGTGTCGGTCTTGGTGACGGTGTGGTACTTGGTGACGGGAGGCTTCCACTTTGTGACATACTCAGTCTTGTAGACAGGCTTATACTTGGTGACGGTCTCGGTCTTGTAGACTGGGTACTTCTTGGTGACGGTCTCAGTCTTGGTAATCGGGGGCTTGTAGATGGGCTTGATGACAGTTGAGGTCACTGTCTTGGTGATGGTCTTGGGCTTGCAGTCGTCACCATAACCTCCGGGGGTGGCCAAGGCCAGAGGAAGGGAGATGGCGGCAATCAAAGCGGAGAACTTCATGTTGTCGGCTGAAGCGAAAGTCTTGAGTCCAAGGGATGAAAGGGAGTTCTTGAAAGAGTGATGAGGAAGTCTGAGCCAGTGGATTGAAGCTTGGATGAATTTTTAGATTGGGGGGAATCTACGTGATCTTTATACAAATTGATGAAGCCGGCTCTAGATCTCTCTCCAGCCCTTTAGACCAGCCCTCCAGACCCATCAGGCTATGAGATACAACTTGGATCGGGTCATAGTTCACGCTTTACCTGAGCATGTAGTCTCACAGCGTAACATGAGTAGAGCTGTTGGCTTGAGCCTTCAGACCTACGATGGTGGTTGAGAGTAACTCGGTTAGCGCAATATTTACACGTCGGACAAAATCAACTACCAATGGCAACACAAGCCTTAAGCCATAAGCTCGTATCTGCCATCTAGCTCGTGTCTATGCAATATTAATGCAGGTCGGCAGCCATTATTGATGCAGGTCGGGACCAGTTTTAGGGCATATAAAGTGACACCACCTTGTAAGTAAGCTTACCAGTGAGAGTACAAAAGGCCCAGCGTCGCTTTGCATATTTAGGTACCACACCAAGCTATGCTATTGGATAGATTCATCTCGCGTTAATTCTCCTCCAACCTGGCAGCAGCTTTTATTTACTAACGTGCGTTGCATCATAAATCGCGTGATCTGATGGGAGGTTGCCACGCTTACAAGCAGCCCCATCAATTGCTAGGTCAGATCATGAATCATCATATGAGTGTCCAAATAAACTAAGCTTTAAACGTCTCTATGCATAACTGGAAGTTTTACCGGTTTTACCGGTTTTGCGGGGGATTTCCAGGCACAGAAGCTTAGCATTTTGATAGTGGGGACACCGAAAAGATCATAACACAACCTTACTTTGTCCCCGCAGCCCCGGTATCCCAACATGATCTGCGATTGCTTCTTGGCGGTCAGCGTGTCATGGTAAGAGTTGCGAGCATGTTCGCTGTCAGACTGAAGCTTGATTTGGGACTTTACCGAGATGATCCAGCCTTACAGTAAGCCCAATCCTCCGGATATTGTTGACCGGTCTTGATGCCCAGGCAGGCCAGGGCTGGGCTTACCTTGCAGCTACAGGACAAGTCCACAGCCGACAGGTCCAGCCCCGCGTTCAATTGAACGATCACCAATAAACAACCAGTATTGACAGCCTGTTATGGGCCTTGATCGTTGGTAGTTGACGGTGGAAAAATTGCGCAATTGGGAAGGGCTCCCCGATTGGTTCACCGTTTCTGTGCATTTGTCTCCACAAACCTCATCACTATGATGATCGAGACCGATGACGCCAAGACAAGGCACCATTGCGAGTAATCGATTAGAACCAAGCTTTGCATGGATCAATTGACTAACTATTGAATCAGTATAGACGTAAGAAACTGCATTAGTTTTGTTGGCAAAGGATGAACAAGCTCGCCGGCCAAGCCGGACATACTCGCCAGGGTCGTGATAATGGATCTCGGACGTTAGATCTATGAAACAAAGTTTATCTATCTCCGCTATCATCGTGTAGTCTCCGGCTAAGGCGCTCTAGATCTAAATTTGGTACCAATAGTCTGCATACATAGCGGCTTTACAACGGCCAAAACAGAGCTTGAGTTGCCCTTAGCTTGCAGTGGAATCTTTGTGGTTCCCAGCTTTCGTCCTGTGCTTGGCTGAATTGTACAAAGAGGCGTCCGCACTGCATTAGCAGTGCATGTTGGCGTGAGACGGCCTTACGGAATGAAGGCCGAAATTCGCCCCGGCCTTTACTTGAAGCTGTGATTTTGGTCAGCCTAGCGTTCCTCTGCACTTTTCAGAAATTGAGAGAAAACTTTGGAGCAAACATTGAAGCACATCGTATATGACTGGCCGGCGTGAATTGAAGGATCCAATATCCGTCACTGCCGAGGTAGTATTGCATATCACTTATCGGGCGAGGTGCTTCTGCCACTGCTGTTATGTCAGACTATGCACGCTTATATAACGTGGTCCGAAGGAATTATCAGGATCTCGTTATAACAAGCTCAGAGATACTTTCGGCCGTGGCGCCGCCATGAACCGTTGTCAAAGTCTCTTGGTCAGACCAGAACGCCACTCGTGCCCGATTGCGATAATTACCATCCCAACATGGATCAGACGATATTTAACTTGGCTAAGTAGGTCTAGACGATTCTGCCGTGAGATGCACATTGGCATGACGATCATTGACAACGCAGAGTGAACGTCTGAGGGATCATCGAGGCCATCCACTAATTGTGTAACCAATTGAACAACGCATACACAGCACAAGCTCCGTATTCTGCAAGCTACTGAATTATTTTTCAGGTCTTGTTCTCGGGTACTTCCACTTTCCGGCGCTTTTATTACCTGGAGCTGTCAACTGGTTCGGGAGCCAGCCTCTGGTGTGCATCACGTTATTCTGAATCCACACATACGAGCTTGGTCTGTTTATACGATATCAGGGCAGCCACAGGAAACGCGTGGGAGTGTCACTGATAACGCGTTGTTGGACTAAGGACGCCTTCAGATTTGTTTAGGTTCTGACTCACCAATTTTTCGACATGATAAGAGACAACAGTGCGGCTCAAGTGATATGCTTTTAATAGATTATTCCAACTACTTGTAACACCAGCTCTGGTTAATACGATGAGCCCGACAGTCTGGCTCGTGAAAAGTCGCAGATTGTGTGACGGGTTAATGCGAAACAACAACATAGCTATCGGATTAAACGTTCCAGGCCTAAGCAAACAGGCCATGTTTCTCACGGATGAGGCAATAGTCATCGGGGACTCTCGTACCTGTTTGTGTCTATGTATGTGCCCTTATCTAACTTTCCACTAGTAGATGTTGTGCAGTAGCGCTCTAATGCCAAGTTCTAATTATTTCTATCTAGCTGCATACGCCTATCATCCTCAATTAGACCCTCAATCTCACGTGCCTTAGGGCAGGCACCAAGTCTTGCGCTGATCCCCGCATGTTCCTCAAACCGTGTACTTTGGTGTGGCATGCAGTTCAGTGTACGAGTCCGATGAATCTTCAAATGTTAGCCACTGGATCAGGTACGCGGGAGATAGATATCATACCCTCTTGTTGAAGCTTTTGGTTCATGAATTGAGGAAAGAAATGTCCGGGGTGAAGAACAGTCTGTGCTGCTGTGGCGATGAGAATCATACTAGTTGCGATGGTTAGCGACTACGGACGTCAACGCGGACTGGTACTCACACTCCCTCAAGAAGAATGAAGGGAATTTGTTCCTTCATCATCTCGTTACCCCAACCACCTCGCATCTCAGCTATGCGGTACACACAGCGAATGTAGATCGTCAGGAACGCAGTAGAAAGACCAGCGATGAACCAACGGAATCGCGCACTCTGCCATGTCTGAAGTGAATTACCAGCCAGGGGAAATGTTTTGGCACCTAGCGTTCGTCGGACACAGAATGTCGTAGCCAGAATCACAAACACAGATAGCGTGACCACTTGAAATGCAATACCAGCCATCATGATATCGTTCCCCATGTTCAGCACATCCAGATCACCAGGCCTAGACGTCGCTGCAATACCACCACCTGCGGCCTGAAGAACCAATGATACAATATCCGCACCGATAAATATAATGGTGTACAGCTTCGGCTTGAGCAGCGACCAGTCGGGTCCGAAGAGTGCCACGATGTATTTAAGCATGAGATAGACTGCTGCGCTGTTGAAGGCCGGACCAATGATGAGACAGCAGACCTGGACTTGGAAGGGGATCACGTTGAATGGTAGGAAGTACATTCCAATTCGTCCGCCGTAGCCTATGACTTGGGCGAGGCAGCCTAGGGCTAGAACGACGGCATAGGCGCGGATGCGAAAGCGGATGCCGAGGTAGATGTTGGCGAAGAAGGCGATTGTGAAGAGGGCTACTAGGAGGGAGTTTACCCAGAGGGTTGGACGGTATCCGTAGACTGTGTACTCGATTGGGCACCGGTCGGAGATTTCTGTACAAATTAGGGGTTCGGATGACATTGTGAAGGTGAATCGGTTGTGGGACGTTTGAGTTTTCGGTTTGTTAGTTCTTCAGAAGTGAGTATGATTGATATGAACTCTGGTGTCTATTTCCACTATATATATGATAGAGGTCCATACAATCTCTTTCATAACATATTCCAGTCATCTCGGTCTTTGACACCAGGCAGTGCATCTTTTACCCCAAGCTTGTAATTAATTTAAAGACCGAGGTGCTTATGCGTCCTGTTTCCATTCATAGATCAATATTGAAACAAATTACCAGGTACCTACATTAAAATCGTGCGAGATCTTCGAGCCATTGAGATTAGTCCGTTGTCATTCGTCACTTCATTCAGGAACGAGGTTTCACTGGCGATCCTTCTGCTCGGTCTTTGCTCCGCCTCCTGGAGTCGTAAGCAGGGACGAACTAACTGACCAATAGATTGGTCAATTATCAGAAGTGCCCCATTTCTTTGCTCGGTCTTTGAGTTTATGCTAAGATCATTCTAGAGGTTACGGCTCCACTGTGGGTGAAACTGTCCGATGCTGACAGGTTTCGAATACTTGCACACTAACCAGGTTTTCGCCTGTTTCAAAGTACAGGTACTCCGAGAGCATCAATCAGCCCTGCGGGGCATTCCATCGCGGCTCAGGCTTCAACATGAGACTTTATTTATCTTCAGCTCTCGGTCTTTGACTACTCGGTCTTTCTTCTCATTTTGCATCTACTTTGACAACCCTACAATGACAGCAAACACCGAAAAGTCCAAGCGAACGAGGACTAACGTAAAGCAGTCTAAATTTGGCTGCTTCACATGCAAGTACGATCTCAATCTGGAAGAACATGTCAATGACATCGAGCTAACACAAACGATCAGAACTCGACGCGTCAAATGTGATGAGGCCAAACCTACATGCCAACGATGTCGGACATCAAAGCGCGAGTGCAAAGGTTATCCCAAAGGAGCCTATCCCGATTCACCGCCTGAAACTCCATCAACGAGCTCGCTAGTCCCCCTGTCGGTCTCATCTTCGTCACCAATAATCTTGACACCAAACTCATCAAGACCCAATTCACCTATAACTGTACTGGGTTTCGACCCTTATCATCTCTCAAATCCTTTTATCGATATCGCTTGCAGTGTTCTTGTTCAGAGTCCTCGACGCGGCAGGAATGACGTGGAGCAAACGTTCTGGTCCCGGACAGTGCCTCAGCTAGCACATGCCATTCCTTCAGTACGAGCTGCCGTTGAAGCTTTTGGTGCATCTTACAACGAATATGCTCTGAAAGTAGATTCGCCGAGTTCAGGTCTGGAAACAACAAAGCGGTATACACAGGCTCTGAGACTTGTACAGCATGACCTGGCCACTCTGCCACACGGACCCGTTCCATGTATCATCGCTTGTCTGTTCCTCGCATTCTCCGAAGCCATGCAACAAAAGTTGACCACAGGGCTCACGCATCTTCTTGGAGCATTTTCAGTGATGCTCTCCCAGACTAACAAGAAACTATTGGCGGACGTGGATACCAAGAGTCTATCATTACTTTTGCAAAAACTCGACCTCCATGTCCCAACGTATGGCGTATGCCATCCCCCCGAATTGCCTCCATTCCCACCAGTTGCCGAAAACATCGTCGAATCTTACCCGCCCGATGAAGCATTGTTTAAGATTCTTCATTCATGCTTCCACTTTAATGCCCGTGCTTTCCAGTACAAGTACACTAGTCGCCGATTGGTTCCACCCGACATGCTCATTGAACAAGGTCGTAATCTCGCGATTTTGAAACAATGGCTATCGCACAATGAGCTTCCTCCAAACTGGGATGTAGAGTCTTATGAGCCTTTGGTGGTTCTTCGTGCTCAATGCCTCACTGCACTCATCAATACTTCGAATATTCTTGAGCCTCGTGAAAAGGCTTTTGACTGCTACGCTCCTGAGTTTGAAGAAATTATTACGACGATCGAGGCTTTGTTAGTTGGCAGGGACCTGCGCGCTGGTCTTTCGGGCGACGCGTTTGGCGCTTTACCATCGTTTATCCCGGAGATGGGGATCATTCATCCATTATACTTCACTGCCAAGAAATACCGCAATGCGTTCTGGCGTCGCAAGGCCCTCGGCTTGATTCTTCGTTCTGGAAAGGAAGGTCCATGGTGCGCCGAAACAGAGGCCTCAATAATTGAAACCATCATCAGGAGAGAAGAAGGAAGCTTTGACAGAGCTTCTCTAAATCTGTTGAGAAGCGAGGATCCCAAAATGGATGCACCATCTAACATTCCCGAAGAGAAAAGAATCAATGCATGCTGGACAATCGATGAGAACGGTGAAGAAGGCGAGCCTGACCGTGTCACCAGAAGAAGATTTACCAAAGGTCTATTCTTTAGATGTATCAACATAGACGCGCTACTTGCTGATGAGGAGGCGCAAATAGCGCGTTCCTGGCCGTGGTGTAATTCTAAATGGTGGGAGGAGTGGAGGGAAAAGCTTGAGGGAACTGTCTGATATCATAGCGCTTGTATTAATTGAGCCTTTCAAGAACAATGTCGCATGTTATGGCATGGTAGGACCAATTTCCTCACCGTTGTGCATCATTGCAGGGATCAGCGATGGATTTTGTGTAAACCACGTATGTTACAATTGCAGTTACAAAACTCATGAATTATCCGAAGAACTTGAATTAAAGCATCAGGATAGCAATACCTCAATAATATATCAATACCTGCTGCTAAATTGATGATAGTAGTAACGATTTTCTGGTTATCTACCCTATTTGCCGGTATGAATGATAAGATAAGTATCAAGCGAGCGAGATAAGATAAGAGAAGTTACAATGCGGGTCTCCACAGCAGTGTAACAGAGACTGTGCGGAAGATAAGATAAAGGATAAGATAAGATCTGTTATCGGCTTCATTGCAGAGAAACAATCGGCTATCTTCGTCGGCGCCCTTCAATAACTCGTCCGAGATATGCTCTCAACAATATTGTATCCTCGAATCGTGATTATACTTCGGCTTGGGCAATGACAAATTTCATCACTCAATTTTCGTCTTGTTCGGAGTCTTTACGAAAATGACCGGGGCAGTCGCGCTACACAATGACGTCACCTCCCATTTACGCGACAGCGATTACTGATCAAGCAACAGCAAAGGAAGCCATCACGATTCGAATCCAGCCCTACCAGGCGTTTCAACGGCAGCGGCATCTCGAGTGGCTTGCGGCGAAAGCGGCGAAAGTTTAATAATCGGTTTTGCCGCGCTCAGGCTTCAACTTGAGTCGTGATGGCGCGTCAATGTTACAGTGGCTTGGTGTGATGGCGTCTTTAATAATGCGACTCGCCAATACGAAAATTCATCTCGAGAATGGAATACTCGGATATCACATTCAGTCATGGCGGATGATGCCAGTCCGCAGCCACATCAACGGTTCGTGATTCTTCAAACAATCTTGAACAATGTAGTGCTGACCAGTACTTTGGAGTAGGCCTGTTGGAGTTGCCTGCACTCCTTGTCGCCGCAGCAAAATGAAATGTGTCAGCTCGGATCCAGAAACCACGACCTGCGATAGATGCCAAAGACTGGATAGAAATTGTGTCTATGAGTTACATCGGCGAGGCCAATGGCGCAGGGACCACATGGGGAGAAGGTATGTCAAGATGAAATCGAGACAGGAGACTTTGGTCGTTGACGTTGCCTTGCAATTTTTAGAGCAGAGTGGCAGCATCCGCCTCCAGAGCATGTGGGAGGTGGCCACGGTGATCTCGTGCTCCAGATCCAGAGGCCTGGTCTGGAGTCTAGAGCTTCTGGGTCATACTCAGTGTCTCCAAGATCTGAGCAATCATCATTCACACCGGGTGCGTTAGACACCGCCCTCGACATAGAAGGTTCATCTGACATCACACTGACCAATGGTTTCGATATGTGAGTGATAGGTCTTCTTACTGAGTTTACACCTTTGAAGCATCATGACTCCAATGCTTGCACGAAACCCTTTTCTTTTTTCGTCCTGATACAAGCTTTAAACTGAATTATAAACTCTCCTTTAATCCTTAATCCCGTCCGATGTCTCTTTTTCTTCCCACTAACATCGGCCGTACAGACAGCAACCCAGCATGGAGGAAACTGCCAATATGCCGACAACACAAGACCCTATCGAGTTGGGACCCATCAGCGAAGAGATACTCACGCAGATCGTGAACAGCGTTATTGACAGCCTGAATAGATGGGAACATCACTGGGGTAACCGTTCAAGAGGTGAGTGATACATAATGCGTGAGTCGTATAGTTCTCAAGCTGATTTGTTTCCACTCAGAACCCTTACAAGTGGCCATCATGGTCCTGTACCGCGATTACACATGCCTGTACTTTAACATTCGGCTGCTAGACTATGGCCCCCACCATCAGACGGCAGTACACGCCTGCTTGTCGAATGCTTTGGGCATACTAGAGCAGACATACCGTATTGGGGAAATGGCTGGCTTGCGCTATCTTTGGAACCAAGCTCATTCCATGACCGCATATGCTGCAATGCTCATTCCAAAAGTGATCGCATGGAGCACCGAGGGCGATACTATGTGGAAACAGCAGGCGACTGAAATGCTTGACCGAGTAGCCTCGAAATACCTCGCAGCGATGGGCAATCCGGAAGGGTCACCACCTAGCCGCGTATCAGTAACAATGGCAGCCCAAGGGAGACTTCTGGAAGCTATCCGAGCTCGACTGAACCCTGGTCCTAGGTCATATATTCCGACCCCTGCTTTGTTGCAAGAGGATATGAACCCCTACGACTTTCCCAACGACATCTCGACTCTGTCGGGATTCTTGGATCTCGGAGATCTAACACTTGGCGAAGGGGACTACACAGCTGATTCAAATGTGGAGTTTGAAGCATTAGACGATGAGTTTCTTCGGTCTAGGTATCACGAAGCCGGCTTAGCGGCGTTGGATGAGCCTGGGATCTTCCTCCATGCTCGCTAAAGTGGTAAATTGAAGATTAAGTATGTTGACTAGAATGATCAAATGGCGAGTCTTTTGTTAATTAAGAAATTAGCTTAATGAAGTATACTATAATTGCAATTTGCGTTTCTATGTCTAGGCCCTTCGGTTCTCGTTTTACAATCAAGACTCAGAAACAGCCTTCAAGGCCGCTTTAACGACCTCATCGAAGTTCTTCTTAGGTAGACTCAAATCCTCGTTCATTATTTTCCCCTCCTTCTCCAGATGACCTCCAAACCTGCCAGTAACGAATCCAGTCTCAATCAAGGAATATATGGCATACGGGTCGCCGGCTGCAACTGCAGCCTGCTTGTCCTTGATGAGCTCATCAGTGTTGACCTTTTCGATAGTGAACCTCTCTCCACTCAGACGCTCAATGGCCTCAAGCAGCATATTCTGTGTGATGGCAAAATCACTCAACCAGACAATCCTGTTCTTGGTCTCCTCCCACTTCTTGGTTAAAGCATTAACCATGGCAAGAGCTGTATTGTCTTCAGTCGTCGTGCTGAACCAGCCCTCGCCATCGTCCCAGACCACGAACTTCTTCTCTTTGATGTGCATTCCCAAAAAGTCATGGAGTGCACTCCACTTGATCCACATGCCACAAGCAATAGCCATCCACTCCAAGCCGGTGGATTCTTTGGATCTGAGATAGTCTTGGACTTCGCCTTTCTCACGGAAGACCGAGTTGAGCTCTCTTGCTTCAGGCTTGTTGTTATTGAGGCCGTACTCAGAAGCAACGTAGCGTCTGACTTTGGCATCGACTGCAGCGTCGACGAAACGGAGCTGGTCACTGACGGCAAGGGAAGTCATGCAGTTGACGATGGCATCCTGGCTGGAGAATGCTGAGACAAGTGCTTCGGAGGGGTATGAATCGTCGATGGTAATGACACGGACGTTTGATGGAAGCTTTCCTTTGGATGATGAGCGTTGGAGAGCTGTGACATTGAATGAGGGCTCCTTGACCAGGGTATCGAGCATGATAGCCCCGATAGGTATTAATAGTTCAATCTACTTCATTAACAAATCGTCAAAATTCCCCAGCCCACCAACTCCGCCGACCCGCTAATACCACTACGTCCCCTTACACTGATTCATCTTGTGCCTTTTCAGGCCCCGCTTGTCCTTGTAGGCTTTGCCACATTCGCATTTGTGTGGCCTCGCATCGGTATGTGTTTTTTGATGGTCCCTCAAGTCACCTGCACGGAAAAAGGCCTTTTCGCACTTGTCACATTTGTGGGGTCTGGGCCTTTCTTCCACATGCGTCTTCATATGTGCTGTCAGGTAAGGCAATTGTTTGAACAGTTGAAAGCACACCGTACACTCGTGAAACTTAGGCGACGCATGGTCCAGGATATGTTGATCAAGCTCATCTTGACTCTTGAATGGCTTTTCACATTTGCCACACTTGAATGGGTTGTTCTTGTGCCATTTCAAGTGCCTCGTGAGGTCAGCATTGTGTTTGTAGGTCTTGCCACATTTGTCGCATTGGCAAGGTCGACCGTCTGGATGTACTGTCCTCTGATGTTCTTGAGCCTTCCTTAAGGTAACTGCGACACTACCACACTCATCACATGTCAATTCGCCCTTCCAGAACGCTTTGTCCATGGTATCCTGGCTCGGATTGGGCGCTTCTCGGAGGGGTTCCTCGCTACAGGGGCCCTGTTGGCACTTTCGACAATGCTCGACCAGTTGGCCAGCAGTATCGAATTGCTGATGACAATATGCGCAGATCAGAGGGTCCCGAGGCTGTCCATCCACCCATGCGTCGAGAGACAAGAGCCGCGTTTCGAATTCCGGGGTTGGTGCTACTGGCGTGATCGTCCTATCCCATGTACTCGACCATGTTTCGCTTCCAAGGGAAGAGCTGACCTGCCAAAACGGGTGATGCAGTGGTAGCTTTATGACTATCGATCTGAGGCTATCCCAGTCGGCCGTATTATAGTTCTTCATGGCCATGTTCGTGAGTTGGCTATCGAGCGTCACTGTAGCACAGCTAAGGTCGATATCTCGCACAGGGTCGAAATCGAGAATATCCGAAATGCCGAACTTCATTGCAATTCCATGGTCTTGCTTCTTGCAGAGTGAGACGCGACATATGTTCCCCTTCTAAGGGACTATAGGTAAACCCCAACGATCGAGTATGGAGAATGCAATTTCCTCCTGGCTGGCAGTTGGTAGCTCAACTTTCAGCCTTCTGATCTTGTCGCAGAACCATGTCCCCATCCAGTAGATCAGTTTTGTTGGGTCAACGTGCTTTTCTCCATAGCCAGCCTTCTCTGCATGCAAATTACAACTCTTTCGCAGCTTGTAGAGCCTCTCCACAGCTAGTGAGCGGAGGGTAGCCCAGCTCCAACCGCTATGCACTGCCTGAGGCCTCGAAAGAATGTAGAATGGGTAAAAGACTCTCTCGCCCTTCGGGTCTCGTATGGTGCAATAGTACTCGAACTCAGCGTGCGTGAGGCCATATGCTTCAGCGATACGTTCAAGCCCTTCATAAATGGGTCTTGAGACAGAAAGCGGCAGAGGGACGGGACGGCCGCGACTGTAGTTCCCGTACAAACTTGTGCTTCGAAGGAGTCCTTCAAGCTCCGGTGTGAGTTCCCCAGTCCGTATTAATTCCAGCATAGCCCGTTGCTCATGAGCTTCCTTGGTTGCCCAGCGCTCTATTTGGTCTTTATGGGATTCCAACAGGACGCAGGCTTCGGTCACTGTGCCACAGTTCGTCAATGCATTGTGGGCCCACGCCAGTCTGGACTTTCGGATGTTGAAGTCGGGTTCCTGTGAAGCATTGATCCAGACGGCCACTAAGGGAAGAGAAATGATAGGATGTCTTCTCTTTGCAAAATTGAGAAACGCCATAATAGTGCACACATTCGGACGTGCGTGGTATGCAGGGAAACCTTCGAACGTTGTCACTGGATATACAGACTCAATAGAGGGAGATCGAGGCCCGGGCGTGAACATAGTCGGAAGGCCCGTATAGTCGCAGAGACATTTGACCCATCCTTCCTCACAATCAGTCAAAGATAGACGCAGGTCTTCGTGAAGTTGGGAGGACGCTCGCGCAAGTCGACCGGAGCTGCTACCTGGAAAGTGACGGTCGGTCTTATGGAAAATCTTTTTTAAATTGTCGTCTATGTGAGTTTCCGCGAGTCTGCGTGGGGCCATCATGATATATGTTTGGGGCTTCATTGGCTGCGGTCCAATTCGAATGAGGCCTTGATCATCGATGTATCCACGAGCAACTTCCTCGGCAGCATCGTCATTCTCGTCGTCATCCGCAAAGTCTGCAGGCTTGTCATTGGCAACGTAGCGGGACCCATCATCTGGCTTTTTAGAGACGTCAGGGAGATCCAGCGACACAGAGAACCCAGCCTTGCGCTTGAGAGCTGATTGACCAGGAGAATTGACAAGACGGGTGCTTCGACGCAGAGGGACCAGTGGTGATGCATCGACTGGGGCTTGTGCGAATTCCTCATCCTGAAGACGGCGAGCGACTTGGGCGTCTCGATCATCATCTTCATCCTCGTCATCCTCATAAATGGAGACCTTCTTCCTTGGCCTCAGTGAATACTGACTCGTTCGCAGACCACGTTCCCGGTCAAAGAGAGGTTCTTCAGTGGCAGCATTCGAGGGCGAGAAACTTGTCTTTTGCTCGATGGAATCTGTACCTGAAAGATTGACGGCAGGGGGAAGGAGGCCTGAAATCGATTAGTCCAAGTCTAGATCACTTGAGAACAGAAACTCACTTGAAGGTGTCGGGTACGCGGATTGAGCGGACTTGAGGGGAGTCGCGAGAGGGACGTCAAACTTCGGCAATTCATCGATGAGAGACTTGACAAGAGCCGGTCTATAGCTTGACGCAGGGATCTCGGTGCTCAACAAGTTCCGGATACCTTCCGGGAGGCTGACCCAGGACCTAAAACCTGTTAGCGAGGGATCGAGCCATCAGATCAGCCAAAACTTACAATCCCTTGAAGTGCTTGTCAACAAATAGGAGGGCCTCTATCTGCACATCGAGACAGTCATTGGCTGTATCCTCAATAAATTGACTTGAAGGATCGCCGAGGGAGGTGCTGAACTGGCTGGAAAGTTCCAAGATGCTTGATGAAGCCTCCTAGGCTTTGCAGCGGTACTCGAACTTGCAGACGAGGGCGGCGGTTTCGAAAACTGTATCCATGGCGATAGTCGAATTTCCGAGAGAAGAGATGGATGTCGGAACCTGAATGTTCAAACGACCAAACAACGGGTAGAACGTTACCCCGAAAGGTTAACAGAACTAGAGATACCGCCACCCTAAAGTGTCGGTAACCGTTGTTTCTGGAAGTTTATCCCAAACAGGGGAGAAGTGAGAGAGAGGAGGTGGATGTCGACGGCGGTGATGGCGGATTCGGAGAGGAGAGGAAGGGGAGTCGAAGAGGAGAGAAAGGGGGGAGTCGGAGCCCGAATGTTGCAAACGACCTACTTACGGGTAGAACGTCACCCCGAAGGGTTGACAGAACTAGATATACCGCCACCCTAAGGTGTCGGTAACCGTGTATTTCGGAAGTCTGCAACAGACGGGGGGAAAGGGAAGAGGGGAAAGGGGAAAGGGGGAGAGAAGGTTGGCGGCGGCGGCGGCAAAGACAGGACAGCGCAAATTCGTCTTCTCCGAAGACGACGAGAGCAAACGAAACGGTCTCGGGACGCAGACAATGGCATGGGATGGGAAGAGAAGAAGTTTTTTTTCCCCTCAAAGACACGATGGAACAGATGTGGGTGCCCTGCCCATCCGGAGGAAGGAGCTCCTTCCCTCTGTTCGTGTCTTGTGTCATTGGGTGGACCCATCATGACGACGCTCCTTCTACTTTCTAGTTTAGGAAGGAGCAGACTTCACTACCTATGGCATGGCAGATGATGACATAATTGAACTTGGGAAACACACATTGAGACTGTGAGTGTCTGAACCCAAGACGCTCAGTGTCGAGCTATCTTTAATTAACGTCTATGTACATGGGTCATAGTTGTAGAATTTATCGTTGTCATTGAGAGGTATTTTGTGGTATATTGGCGGTAGTGCACATAGATATCCATTCTGGCTTCACGCCAATCGAATGCGTTGATATCTGAACTGGTTGAATGATATGCGAGCATCTTCTGTGTGGTGCGTGTCGTATCACATCACCTTCCCTTGGCTGTCGACATGACTGGCGACCATCTCACTCCTGAGTCTTATAATCTCTACTGCCTATCTTTAACGCGTTGACTAATGATGTTGTAGCAGTTCCCCACTTCCATACGAAGGCGTTGGAGGTCACAGGTGGGAATCTGAATACCTTCACTCTCGTTTTCTCTCTTGGCCTTTCCTAATCCCGGGCTGAGTAAGACAGGCGCTCATTTTCTCTTCCTCGCATGCAATTGCTATTACATGTACATAAGGCTTTTGTACATCTCTTCCGTCGCCAGAACTTTCCTCAACCTCCCCAACTGGCATGTCCGCGCTCTTACGCGCAACTCAACATCGCCCAAAGCACAAACCCTGAAAAACCTCGGTGCCGAGATTATTGAAGCAGATATGAACGATGCCGAGTCCTTAGTCCGTGCTTTCAAGGGCGCACATGCCATCTTAATCAACACAGACTTCTGGGCACCTTACGTATCTGCCCTAGCGGACGGAAAAGATCAGCCTACTAGTCAGCGCATCGGATACGAAACCGAGGATCTACATGTCAGGAATGCGACATACGCTGCCTCCAAGACCGAGACTCTTGAGAAGTGCATCTACTCTGCTCTCGGACCCATGAGGGAGGTTTCGAAGGGAAAGTTTTCTCACTGTCATCACTGGGAGACTAAGGCTGCAGCTGTGAACTATATCGAAAACGAGGTGCCTGAGCTTGCCAAGAAGACATCTTATATCTACGTGGGAGCTTACGCAACCAACGCCTTCCTGTACCCCAAGAAGGATGAGGAGACTGGCGAATATGTCTTAGAGATCCCAGCCTCCGGAGACCTGCGAATGCCCATTATCGACACCGCCAAATCCACTGGCGTATTCGTTCAAGCTCTAGTGGAAACCGAGCCTGCTAGAACAAAGCTGCTGGCATACGACAGCGAGCTCTCCATGACGGAGGTCGTCGAGGCTTGGAGCAAGGTCACGGGGAAGAAGGCTACTCTGAGGACCATGACTGAAGAGGAGATGAACAAGAAAACTGGTCTTCCTTATGAAGTTCTTGACGGACCTGCTTACTTGGAGGAGTATGGCTATACCGAAGGGGTCGAAGGTGTTATCACGCCTGACCAGCTTAAGAAGTCTGTCAAGACAGATAGCCTTGAGGAGTACCTGAGGAAGCAAGACGTCGAGTCTCTGCTAACGTTCAAGTATGGTCTTCCGGAGCCTCCAAAGAAAGACTGAGAGCGTCTCATATCTGGGTGTGGATAGTTTTGGCCAATAGTTACAGCATAAAATCGTATTCTTTCTTTCAGTCTATGCCAACGAATTGACATGATTACACAAATGACTAGACCTTGATACATCCATCCTCATTCCAATGTGTTGAACAGCCTTTTGATACCCGACAGGTTCCTTTCCTGGAATATGATGCCAAGTGCAGAGACCTGCGTGACATGACACTCGTGAAGCCTCAATTGCCGACCAAAAGGTTGCGACTACTTGGCCGGAGAGTCAGCAGCCACAGAGTTCCCATCCTTCAAGGCCTTCAAAGGTCGTCATCCAATTCGCCCGCCAAGATCCTTCCTGATCCACATAAACTTCTTCTTGAGTCGGCCATTTACCATGAACACCTTGGGCATACCGGCGACTTCTCCTTTTCCAGAAAGAGGACCATCTTGGAAGATACCACCAGAGTTGCGGATGCTGGCCGGAATGGACTGCCACATCTTGCGGGCGCGAGCTGTGTCGGCATCAGATAGCCCGTTTCGGTCGGGCTCGAGATCGAAGTTCGTGGCCTAGGAGGGAATGTCAGTACATATTACAGGGTGGGATATAAGGGTTTTTACTTCAAGTTCGGCGAGTGTCGCGTGTCTCTCGACGTGACGCTTTAGTGCATTGTTGCGGTTGACGATAATTGCCTTGCAGATGGGACATTCCTTCGAGCCGCGATAGAGGCGGACTTGACTCTTGGTGCTGCTCCTCGTGACGGGAGTATGAGAGGGCGAAGAGGCAGTGGTAGAGGAAGCCGGAGAGGAAGGGATTGGAGGGGAAGGCGTGGGGGAGGAAGAGCGCAGCTTTCGTTTTATGATGATGCGCGTCATTTTCAAGTTGGTCTGTGATGATTTCGATAGATGTTTAAGAAACACTGAATGACGCAGAATGCAGAGTAGAAAGTAGATGGTTGGGGAGAAATAATTTTGCATGGAGACATTATCTACTGGCCTTGGTGGGCATTCGCAAGCGAGTGTAAGATCACCAGCCAGCTGCTGGCAGTTGGCAGCTGTCGGGCAGTGACAAACTCATGAGCAGGTACCATAATATAGCACTAGCCATCACTAGGATAGCACGAAGGCGGGCAATGTTTCTTGGTGGTGCAGATCGAACGAGGCCATGTTTATCAGAGTGATTGAGGTCAGTACTGAGAGTATGTAGATAAGGCTGCCTTCAGTCAAGAGTCAGCGAACTCGTCACCACATGGCCGGTAACTATCCGAACACAAACGGAAATATTGCTTGGTTAAAATACATAAATTGACGTGACTTTTGTATTGGAGATGTTTTCGTCGTCGCTTGATCAACGCTTCACATCCATGCCTAGACACCGGGTGACCTATCCCCTTTCCTTTCAATTACAATGGCATGCTTCACCAACCCAGGCGAATTGTACCAAGACCCCTTCGAATACGCCATACAGTCTCATGGGGGCTAGTTTCGTTGACGCTTGTTCTTGCGTTCAATGTCTGGGGAGTCGTCACTGCGGTCCCTGGCCTTCGCAGAAGCGTGATTAAACATGGCTTTGCACATCGCTCTGGCTGCTTTGAGGTCTGCCGCAATCCCACGAAGGTTGTTGAAACTTTCAGGCCTCATGTATCCCTTCTCGGTTTCCAAAATATGCCAGGCCATAGAGGCGGAAGATGTCACAATGTCGTCTATGTAAAAGTTAGCGTACCATACATGAACAGATCAAGTATACTTACGAGCATCCAGTGCGATATCCTTGTAGGAGCTCAGTTCTTTGACTTGTTTCTCGAGCTCTTCGTTGCGGGCGGCCAGAGAAGCGATAGTTTTGCGAGTATTTTCCATTACAGAGGTTGAAGTGCCGTCCTCAACTTTCATCCTAGCTTGAGTGACGCCAGCCTTGAAACCGCGGTCGTGCCACTTACGACCAAACTCCTCGACGCAGGAAAGGTTCTTTGCAGAAACAGCAAACGCGTCCGACTTGAGCTCGGAGATTTCGTCGTCGTCGGTGTTCTTGGAGGTAGCCATGTCGATGCAATAGCTCAATGCGGATGCAGTAAGGGGTAGCGAAGTAAGGATTCAAATACTAGAAACAGAAAATTGAGAGAAAGGTATTAGGTAGGAGAAGCAGAAGCAGTGTTTGTGTAGCTCTGCCGATTGGAAATTATAGAGGTGGTTGGTAGTCTCGGTGATGGGACTGGTGAATCTGATTTTCTGGCCCAGAGAAAGAGAAGCGCTTTTAGGCAGCAACAGGCGGGAACAATTCCCTTCCAATTTCTGTTTATCACCTTGGCCTGGAGGGTCGCTCTCCACAGATTTATCAGCGTGGCGGGCGGCTGGCTTTTGGTACCCAAACATTGACTATATCTCACTCCTCAATGAAACGATAGCCCTTTGAAATGCAATCGCAGTAGCTGGGCCCAGACGGGAGATACGAGCGTTGAGAAGCATTTATCAGTTTATTCGTTCATAAATAAAGACAGTGTTGTTCTGCTAGGTGTTTCCTATATCCATCCGTAATTACCTTACAATTATCTCAATATAGACATCATCCATAATATTCAAGACTTTTGCTACCAAAGGTTACATCGTGAGTCATACAAAGTAACATCGCGAAGGGTACCATAAAAGCTTTCCTTCTTCCAAGCCGTTACCAGCCGAACATTTCCTTGTTAGCAGGAAATTACTTCCTCGTCAAAAGTGTTTGAGTGCTAATATCTTGGAGGAGGAAAACCTTTTATGGTACTCATCACGATGTCAACTTTGTATGAGAACCTGCATCTCGAAAACCCTAGAATAGTGAGAAGCAATACTTACAACTCACCATCCTTCCAATCAAGTTCATCATCCTCCTCTACATAGTCCTGCAGTCTCTCCTTAAGCTCCTCAACGCTAATCTCACCATCCACACTATCAGGGTGCTCGCCCTTCCTGTGAGGAGGAATAGGGATAGTTCTAGGAACATGAATAACACCATTCCTACCAACGGCATCATTGAACCCAACAACAACATGTCCATTCAAAACAATAGTAGTCCAACTCTTGAAGGTATGCACATCAACACCAACGCTTCTTTCCAAGAGCGTAGGCAACTCAATGTGGAAATCGCCACCATGTCCAAAGAGCTTCTTGGATGTCTGCTTCTCGTCACCGTAGTAGACTTCATCACTGTAGAGCGTGATGTTGGGGACGATTTGGTACTTGAGCAAGGCACGGAGATACTTCTTGCCGGTTTCGGTGTTGAAGAGGAAGGCGTTGGCGCGAGGACCGAGACGCGACCACGCCTCGTTAGAGGGCGCGAAGACGGTGCTGCCCACCATGGGGACGTCGTGAATGTATTTGACAAAGTCGGTCTTGTCGTAGGCGAGGAGGAGGGTGGAGAATTGGGCAGGGAAGAGGCTGATCTCCTTGCCGATGTAGGGAGGGGGAACGAGAATCCTGTTGACGGCGTGGATGATACCGTTCTTGGTTTTCTATACAGTGTCAGCCCAGACCAATGTGTGGAAGTTCGTTTGGATACTCACAAAGTTAACGGCAATGACCTTGCTGTACAAGTTAACCCTCACGCCAGAAAGCCCGACACTAGTTCGAAGGCGCTGAGGCTTATCACCGAGCAGCTTCTCCTTCAGCGTAGTAGGAACTGTATGGGTGAAAAGAATCCTCGAGGCGGGATACTCTCCAACACCGAGGTGGTAGTTGAGAACGTCTTCGACAAACTCATCGCTAGGCTTGTGCTTCTTGTCATGGGGGATATGCTCGAATGCCTCATCGGTAGGAACAAAGAGGGTATAGTTCTGGTCAGTGCTGTTAAGCAATTTTCCGAATTTCTCGTGCTCCTTAACGAGCTTGAAGAACTTCTTGGTGTAGTTGCTCTTGGCGATGAGCTCGTAGGTAGTATGGTCTGTAAAGTCACCACCTGTTCGGCCGAAGATGGAAGCGAACTCTTCAGTGTTGGTCTCTTCGTCGTCGGCCAACTCGTTGAAGAAAGCATCCTCGTCTTGGAGCTTGTGGTGCAGAGCGGAAGAAATCTCATTGCCAAGCTGATCTGTCGCCTCATCAAGAGACTTGCGGATACGGACCGGGATATCCTCAAGCGTCTGCTTGATATCATCCTTGAAAGCGTTCAGACTATCAAGGGACTCTGGGAGGACGAAGGCGGAAGTGGCCGTAGCCAAAGTGAGAGTCAGAAGAGACCTCATTGTGATAGTAACAAATAGTATTGACTATCTAAAAAGTGAAGATAGAGGAGAAGGAAAGAGGCACAGAAGAGGAAAAGGTTTTAGCCAAGGTCAGGGGCTGATATGTATAACTTCTGTGATGGACAACGGTCAATGATGCCCAGACGTTGAGGCAGTGAGTGGAGATGACGCTGTCAAAAGGCAAGTGAATGTTGGCGTCATCAGTGGATTTACCCCGCTTGAAAAGGGTGTCACAAAAGGTGACGTGAGCTTTCAGCCTGAAGGTGTCGGGATTATTCTGTCGTCACGTCTCGGATTCTTCGGGTGCATACCAGTTGATCTGACGTGAGGCGACAGTCATTGGTCCGCGGACGCGTGTCAGCTTATCAATTGAGCTAGGGGAGTTGTACGCGTATACCCGTTGGGCGCAATCCATGCTCCGCGTATATAAACATGCCGTTTCAGAGACGGATACGGGCTAAACGGGCATTTGGAAGAGCCTAAAATTATGGGTACGACGCCCCCAATGAAGAGGTGTAGAACCCGAACTCGAGGCTGGGCCGTATATCAAGTTAACTGGGTTGTTTTCCTATTTAGTGGGGGAAAATGCTGAATGGATTCCTATAGCCTACGCTCAACAGCCTAACTACCGGCGACGTTCTCCTGGTCGGCCTTACCAGCATCATCAACCGGAGACAAGTTACCCTTTGCGGGTCCCATGACACAAATACCCTCTCGAGAGAATCGACTGCCATGAACAGGACAATCGAAACTCTTCTCAGTAGTGTTCCAGCACACAACACCCTTCATGTGTGGACACAAAGCGCTGTACTGCTTGACATTACCCTCCTCGTCCTTGTACACCGCAATGGGCTTGGATCCGACCTGAGAAGGTTAGTCTATACCTGCAATCAGTAAATTGAGTACTTACCTTGTTCAATACACCACCCATACCGCGACCAAGATCCTCGATATCAGTGATATCAGATTCCAAGAATCGTTTGTACTGCGCGTTGATTTGTAGATCATGCGAAATCATGCTGGGGAGGGACTTGAGCATGGACGCAATGCGCTTAGGGGAGTAAACATCAGCCCAAGGGTTCTGGATACCATCAATCTCATCAGCGATCAGACGGCCAGCCAACACTCCATGTGTCAACCCGTCGCCAGAGTCTCCGGTAATGATATAAATGTGGTCGTTGCCCTGGTTCTTGCCGATGAACTGCATGAAGTCAACAGGTTCAAAGATCTGACCGCTCCATTTGTAGTCAACGGAGCCAACCTGGGAGAAGCGCTCGCGAGTCCAGTTTTCGAGCTCTTGAAACTCAGTGGTGGTATCTTCCTGGCCGACCTTGTGGTCGCAGCCTCCAACGACTAGGTAATCGTGCTGATCGTCGCAAGCCGTAAGGCGAACGTATTTGTACTCCTCAGCTTGGTCATATAGCAGACAATCCTCGATGGCACCCTTTGGTACCTTGGCAGCAATACAGTATGTTCGCATATACTCCATTTGAGCAATGACACTGAGCTTCTGCAGAGGAACGCAGGTGGCTTCGACAGCATTGTTACACTTCACCGTCTTTCCATCGGAGGTTTGAATGATGACAGATTTGTTGCCGATTCCAAGAATCTCAATTCCCTTCTCTTCAACGGACATAACTCGTGTTTGGTCGAAGCATTGGAAGTTGGGCTGAGACTTGAGCCATTTCAGGACTCCATTGAGATACTTTGTTGGGTGGAAGGTAGCTTGGTCCTTGACGATGAGACCTCCTCGCTGGTCGATGGCTCCATCCCAACCCTTGACGGCTAGTGTTTCCTGGGCAAAGGGTTAGCTTAAGTTCCATAGAAAGATGGTGCAACACATTTCAAAATGACGCGTGCGCTAGGTACTCACATCAAATCTGGAATCGATACCGTACTTCCTTTGCGCTGCCTCTTCCTTACGCAGCTCGTTCATCTCTTCCTCATGCTCCTTCTTCTCTTTGGTCGAGTATTGGGAAACCTCGTACGCCGGTAGCTTGCGATATTCACACTCGATGCCTAGCATTTGTGAAATTTCGCCAACGCGATCTCTTCCCCAAGCATGACTCTCAGCAGCAGCTTTAGCGCCCGCATCGCCGTGCTTCTTAGCGATCTCGGTATAACCATCGTCCAGGTCGTTGGTCAGATGTCCACTGGTGCGACCAGTCTCTCCTGATAGAACCTGTCGAGCTTCAAGAAGGACGACTTCTCGTCCTCTCTTCACAAGCTCAAATGCTGTGGAAATTCCTCCAATGCCTGCGCCAATGACACAAACATCAGTTTCGATGTCCTGGTTCAGCTTTGTAAATGAGGGCCTGTTCGACACGGGGTCTTGATGCACCCAGACCGAGTCGGTCACGCCCGAAGTGTGAAAGTACTGCTGGGATTTGGAAGTCGCCATGGTGGACTGATAAGCTCTGAAAGATAGCTGAATTGTGCAGCGACGAGAGACGCGAGAAACTCTAAAAGCAGCCGAAGTTACTGAGAAGAGCATTCTAGGCTGTGAAGCTATGATATGGAAGAAAAGTGCTTATGTAGAGAGAGCAAGCTGCGCGTGATGGAGCTCTCTATATCATGGGAGCTGTTGCTGGGGAGCTGTCAATGAGCCGTACAATGCGCATGATTGACAAATGAAAATGGACTGATTGGCAAGAGCTCATGCCATTTGCAAGGGAAGTACATATTGCAGTGCGTCAGTATTTGCGATTTCACATCACATCGTCGTCACTATTTGCACAGCATTCCCGGCGGGTTTTTATGAGGTCCGGAAGATTTGGTCCTTTCTATAGAGGGAAAGAGCCAATGACAGTGGGGATTATTCTGCTGTCAGCGCTTAGCGCTAGTATAAACGTCACCATGATGGACGCCATAACATAATCACTGACAGCTACAGCCTACAGCACAGAAACAGCTTATTGCAGCAACCTCACCGCATTTCACGGTCGCAATTCATTTACTGTACATTCAATCGTCTTGAGACAATTAATTGGAGACATTGATAGTTCATGAATTAATTATAGGCCGGTAAAATTAAGCCTTCTTCTCTCCGCCCATGTTGTTTTGGACTGTTCCTCCAATGCTTCCATCGGCCTTAAACTGCTTGCCAATCGCACCGTCCTTATCGAAAACTCCTCCAATCTTTTGCGCAGTACCTCCAATGGCTCCTTGCTCTACGAAACTTGTCAGATATGCCATAACAAGAAACAGCGTGCTTTCTTACCAGTGAACTGCTTTCCAATGCTTCCTTGCTCGTCCATGGCCTTGGGCATGGTGCCAGTGAGGTTGGTGGTGGGCTTGTCAGACATGGTGATGTATATGATGTTTCGTTTGTTGATGTTTGTGCAAAAGAGATGTGATTTAGGAAATGTGTTGCAGACAATTGGTATTTTATAGGCGATGACGACACATCTATGATCGCATCACTGTTGCATTCGTGATATCATGAGATCATTGGCGTGAGCTTGCATGCATATGGGATCGACGAACCGGGCTTGCTGGGCTGAAGCCACCCCGCACAAGATCAAGATCGCCCTGATTCAATTAAACGTTGATCTGATGGAGGAAGATGCTTTGGGGCTTCGGGATGTTCCTAAGTTTAAGTACAGGTCCAAGCGTTCGTCATTTGGTGTGAATCTGGCGGAGCTGTTGATAGCTTCTTTTTTGGGGTGCATGTGCTGAAGCCTCTGATCCTAGGACATGATGGTTTTGCTGTTGAGAGGCATGAGACGTGGGGATTATTGTAGACGAGGTTCACCTCTTGGTTCAGAGCTTCTCTATCCTTATCCACTACAATCCGATGCTTGAGGAAGACTCGAAGCGTAGACAAAATAACGTAAAGATTGACCAGCAGACCAAGAACACTTCTTTATCGATGCGGCATTGCCGTGTTAGCTACCTACAGTACAGTAAGGCAATTGGCCTGTAAGCCTGCCCGGACCGGTCCGGGTGCCGTTGCTCTAATCATCCGTGGGCAATGGTCGAAAACACCATTGAAGAATGCAAGAGCTGGCGGAGGTACATAAGCTCAGCAGAAGGCATACATTTTCGCGCCCGCTACAGCTGCTAAATTCGGTGGAGGCCTGTCCGTCTGCAAGTACCTTTTTTAGCGATGTAAGTACCCTTGCTCCACGGTCGGGGCTGCCCGATTGACTCACAGCGTCGTACCTGTCGTTCCGGCCTCGGTGCGTAATTTAGCATTTTAATCGAGCAAAAGGGCATCTCTCAATCTTAACTTGCAATTCACATCGTTACTCTAGAAAGCTTGGAAACCGGTCAGGTTTATCACTACTTCTAAAGCGCAGCTCCCACTATGGACGACCCTCCTTTCACATCCTCAGGCCTCTCACTCAAAAGAGCTGAAGCTGCCGATATACCCTCTATCCAGTCCATCATCAGGGAAGCATACTCAAAATACATCCCACGCATGAACAAACCACCAGCTCCAATGTCAACGGACTACCAGGCCCTTCTCACATCGCCCACATATACAATCTTCGTCCTCCGGTCAAGCGACGAGGATATAGTCGGCGCATTCGTCCTTTACCATGAGGAAAAGGCGAAGGACCTCCGGATTAACAACATGGTCGTTGATCAAAAGGCGCAGGGTCGCGGCTATGGAAAAGCATTGATGCAGTATGCTGAGGACGTTGCAAAATGGCGGGGGTGCACTGCCTTGACGCTGTATACTAATGTGGCTATGGTCGAGAATTTGGTGTTGTATCCCAAGATGGGCTTTGTGGAGATCGAGAGGCGGACAGAGGATGGGTTTAAACGTGTTTATTTTCGCAAAGAGCTTGTATAACCACTGAATCACAAAGTTGAATAGTCTATTCTAGTGGGAGCTTGGTGATGTAGAATTGGGTATTTTATGGACTGGGACTATATTCTAGGCTTCAAATTTAATTTGACTTTTTTGTTCAATGGTGTTTGGGGAGCCTGCTCCTTCTATGCGTCTGTCAATCGTTTCTCGCATGCAGATCGTTGTGTTGTAAATGCGGTCTATCTCCATTCCTCGGTGCTATTCGTCAGGGTTATGTACAGCGATTTGTATCTGTCGTTGGCAAGTCCGTCGCAATTGTGCTGGTGAATGGCACGTCGCAATATGATCCTATCGCCCGTGAGCGGAGCATCGTTTCAACGGCGTCAACATCAATTAATCCAGAGATCAGCGCCGGCTGATCAATCGCGCGCGCCTTGCAACCTCTCGAAGCTAAAGTTCCACACCTCAGCTCTCCGAGGGCCATCTGAAGACTCCACCAGCCCAACATGTTGCATCACGCTCGGATCAAGCGCCCACTTAGTCAATTGATGATCGCGCGCATAATCCTCCATGATCATATCGCCTGGGAACTGATACGGTGGCTCGCGGAGGAAGTCTTGCAAAGCTCCCAAGTGGTGGTTTGGGAAAACGAGACCTTGCGCGCAGCATCCGTAGCGCGGCATTTCGCGGACGGTTGGTGTTTGCGTGAAGAGGCGATGCAGCGAGATGCGGCCTGTCACAAAGGCTAGGGCGAGGCAGGCAGGGATCCAGAGACCGAGAAGCAAAGCGACTGTTTGTGCGAAGTCTTTGGACGCGAAGGATCCTGCGTGACGGCGCTGACGACATCGCAGGGCGAGAAGCAGACAGCCTATGAGGCCTGTGTAGCCCAAGATCACGACCTTGAGATAGTCAAAGATTTCCTCGTTGTTCCAACCCATGAAGATTTCTGAGTAGAACAAACGTAGGTACATCCAATCTTGATGCGCATCTGTCGCTCGCTGCTCAACCTCAATCACGCCCTTCTTGAACCGCGTGAACCAGTCCGGCGAAGCTATTATGTCGTCTTCGATGAGGGCGAAGTACGTGGGGTCTCGTTGTCGGCATGCTTCGAAGAGAACGGAGTGGTCTAGACGGATATTCTCGACTCGATCGTCGCTACGTCCCATGCCGCGAATGTCGTGCGGGAGTACCTTGTAATCGAGATCTGGCCCGGCATTTGCGTCGCTGCTGTCGTTGGAATACACAAGTACATCATCCGCAAGGCCAAACAGCCAATCTTGGCCGTAAGCAAAGTGCTTCTTGGGGTCCTTATCCGCGAGCAGCACCACAATGTGTATCTGATTGCGCTCATTCGGCGTCAACGTATCAACAAGGCTGCCGACCGTGTGCGCGAGAAAGGCCGACGTGGTGCGATTGATGCTCGGGATACCGATACATAGAAACTCATTGTCGACCTGCACTTCGGTGCGCTGCTTGTGCTTAACGGGGTATATTTCGCGCTCGAGGTACTCGTCAACCTGGATCTCGCGGGCTGCGGAGAAGCGACGATCGAAAGCAATTCGGCTCTTATAGAAGAAGGAAGAGGGGTCATCGTAACCGTTTCGGTAGCTCCATAGCAGAGCGATGAACCATATTAGCCAGAAGCCAATGTTTGCGTGAGAAGGTCGCATGACTTCATTGCAGATGAGGCATGCTTGAATTGAGAAGAGAGGAGAGAAAGAGGCGCAAGCAGCTGTCAAAAATGTCACATAGCCAAGCCATCCAACGGGTCAAAAAATAAATGGGCTGGTCTTGGCTGACCAACACTGAAATTGGATGACATCGCACTCGTTTGAGTCTGCTGCTTTCTTTCCAGGGCCTAGGCTCACTGTATTCAGGGCATGCTCCGATAAACTAGAGTCGCTAACCCGCCAAATGCAAGGAACTGTTGGGCGTGATTGGCGTGGCTCCGCTATCTCCAGATCGTGTCCGCTAAGCCTTACAGTCTGATTGGTGAGGTTACCCCACGTGCTAAAACCCATGTCGATTTGGAGACCAAGATGGAAGGTGGACGCGTGGTTGTGAGCAGAGGTTCTAGGGTAGACAGACGTCTTTGCCTGGCTGGTCTGTCTTCGGTCGCAGCATGTAACGACTTTTGGGTTGAGTGATGCGCCGCAAACAAATTCGGGTAGGGCTGCTAGTACTCTCAAATGCTATGACGATTGATCGTCAGTTGGCGCGCTCCATGCAACATCCCGAGACGCAACTGTAACAGTTTCTGGTGTCGGAATGATCCCTGCGAAGAATGAAAATCATGGTGTCCCAATTGATGGAAAAGACAAGATCCAGCAAACGGATGACTTGACACCTATGAAAATTCTTTAAATTGTAAACAAGCGACAGATGCTCCATCTGTTGCAGAATTCCATCGCCTGCAATAGTATGTTGCGTCAAATTAGAGCTGGAGCACGCATATGATGTGCAGCAGCTCATGGGCGATCGTAACCAAGAGTCGCGTAACAAGGCAACAACATGTGCTAGGAAATGTATAGACATCGCGTTAACTTCCAATTGTAGTTTGAATGTGTCCATTGAACCCATTCGGTCTATTCAGAGTCAATTCCCCGCGACTCGCTCTTTTGCCAAAGAGATGCCGAACCGAATGCCGGATTCTGGAAGAAGCCGATCTCGGCAAGCACATTCGGATGTCCGGCAAAGCGTACATCCGGCGGAGACCCCATAGATTGATAAGATGGCTGTAGATAAATAAAAGACCCTTTACATCCTTGTGAAATTATATCTGTCGCTTTCTATTATTCATTATTCTGTTAACCTATTGATCAATATGACTGCTGGACTGAAGAATGTCATTGTTGTCGGCGGCTCCTTTGTTGGGCTTGTGAGAGTACCCATGTCCCTACAAGTCATAGCTACTGACGATGTGTAGGCCGCTGTGAAAGAACTTGCTGCACTTCTACCTGTCACCCACAGAGTAAGTTTAGAAGCTCTGTTTTAGCTTCCAACTTCCAGATATTAACATTCGTGCAGGTCCTGTTGATAGAACCACACAGTCATTTTCACCATCTATTCGCCTTTGTAAGTATACAACCAGCCCAACGCCAGCATGTACTAACTCTTCAGCCCCGATTCGCCATCGTTCCAGAACATGAACATAAAGCCTTCATCCCATACACCGGCTTCTTTTCTTCTTTACCAAACGCCACCAACCACGCCATAGTGAGAGCCAGAGCCGTCTCTCTGCAAAAGAACCAAATCACACTTGACCGACCATGGCAAGGCTCAACAGAGATCCCCTTCGACTACGCAGTTGTTGCCACCGGAACACGTCTTCAGTCTCCGAGTAACATGCAGCACGATGACAAGAAGCCCTCGGTAGACTACTTCAAGACATATCAACAAGGCATCAAGAATGCTGAGTCGATTGTCATTGTTGGGGGTGGAGCAGTCGGCGTGCAGATGGCTACTGATCTAGGGGAGGTTTATCCTGGAAAGAAGGTTACACTGGTACATTCGAGAGACCTGCTTATGCAGCTTTATCATCCGAAGATGGATGCGATCATTCGCGATCGTCTGCAAGAGCTCGGTGTAGAGTAAGTCAACCTGATGTTCGTTCTTCATACACCACTAACAAATGTTCCACAATAGCGTGGTTACTGGCACACGAGCCGTCATCCCAGACAAAGGTTTCCCAACAGACGGCTCAAATTTTGAACTCGAATTAAAAGACGGCCGCAAGATACCAACAAATCTCGTCATTCCAGCAACTGGTCAAACGCCCAACAATCAGTTTCTACAAGACTTGCAACCCACCCCAGGACATGAGATCCTCAACCAAACTAATGGCTTCATCAAAGTTTCGCCGACTTTGCAATTTGCTGATCCCGCCTATTCCAACCTGTACGCATGCGGTGATATTGCCGACAGCGGAGCTCATAAGGCAGCTCGACCTGGTGCAGCACAGGCGGCAGTCGTAGCGCAGAACATCGCTGCTATGGTTCAGGGTGGATCACCTACGAATAATATCACTGTTGACCCTCCAGCTATCCATTTGTCGTTGGGATTGGTATGTGTAACTTGCTTGACGGAGAGGGAATCTTGACTCTGACATTTTTACAGACAAAGAACATGGTATTTAGAAACCCTCCTAAAGGTCAGACTGAGCCCATGATTATCTGGAGAGATGAGTAAGTAAATGACCAGCCACGTTTGAAGGAGAGAACTGACATAGATTAGCGGTGCGCGGGATATGAAGATCGAGGGCGTGTGGGAACGACGGGGCATGAGAGTTGCTCGTCTGGATGACTATCATCTATGAAGAAGGCTTCACTTGACTTGACTTCACGCATATTATACTCAAGGTTGTCGTCATGACAACGTTTTCCTCTCATAATAGGTATATCTTAAGAATACAGGCCAGTTGTGTGGAGGAGCTTGTCGTATTAATTTAAAGCTTAATAAAGCAATGTCGAATCGTTGATCTAACTTTTGATAACATGAAACTCCAATATGAATGTTTATAATGAATATGTCGATCCTCATGCTTGAGCTTTCAATAATTCCCTTCCACGCTCAACGATCCGTCTATTCTCGATCAAGAACGTCCCCTCAGGCTCGCTCTCTTCATTCACAGCCAGCCAGGTAAAGTACGCACCCAACTCTTTATTCAGCACTACCCAGTCATCACCCAAAATCATTTTCACAACACAGCCAAGAATCATATTTCTTTGCGTGATCACACCCGCAGGTCGGAGCATAAAGGTTCGCCATACGGAAGCATGTTCTTTTGCAAACTCCTGAGACCGGACTTCGTATAGACCCTGTGCACGAAAATTAGATATTTTGTAGAAGACTAACGTGGAGGGAACTTACCTTTAACTTTCGAGGGTAGTCGTTAACCCAAAGTTTAGCATCCTGATTTTGAATAACGAACGCACCGCTGAGATGGATAAAGCGGAATCGAGGTCTTTTCGGCTGCTTCTCCAGAAGAGGCGCAAAAGCGAATTGGAATGCAAGAGGGTATTCCATATCTGCGTTCACATTTCCTCTATACGACCCCATAGCACTACACACCTTAGTCTCTAGCACATGTTATCTCTTCAAGAGACTTACCAAATCATAGCAGCAGCGTCAACGTGCGGTAGGAGAACATCTTCCTGCCAGACCGCAAAGTCTTTTATTATAACCGTTTGAAGCTTTGGGTTGTTTGAGACGTCGGAGGGGAGTTGGCGGCGGACAAAGCAGACTACTGAAGTAACCTTTGGGTGAGCGAGACATTGGCGGAGAGCCTCGCCTCCGATGGAGCCTGTTGCGCCGATGAAAAGAATCTTCATGATGATTTGATGGAGTAGATGTTGAGATGATTTGGGTTGAGAGTGGTATGCAATGCTTTTTCGAGGAATGCGAACGCGGTTATAAAGTATGAAGAAGTATTGACGGATGCGGCTTACAAGCGGAGTTGCAGGGGGTAAAAGTCCGCCGCTCCTTTAGACGCTGAGACACAGGCGGGAGGACTCCGATTCTCGTTTACAATACGGAAAGTGTTTTAAAAAAGTGCTTAGTAGTAATTGGGATAGCGGAATGTGATTTTGTTAGCCAATAGAATGAAGGACTGCGATATTTGACGTTGGCTTATTTGCTGGCTCACCTTTTTCCCTTGTTCCGACAGGTAAGCCATTCGCTATTCTGCTGCGGAAGAGAGTGAAGTGGCTCACATCAGCCAATTCACCTGTGGGGCACTGAATCCTTCAGGAACAGGCACATTCGAAAGGATCAATTGTTATCGGAATTTGTTCCAGCTCCGAAGCATTTACTTGGCGCATAATCTGCTCGGATTGAGGCTCTTCGGGGTGCGCTACTCTCCACTTGCGGGAACTGTACCTGCTGGTCCCAGATCATTCATCTCTACAACCACGATTCGCGTGTAGCCTTTTTTTTTTTTTTTTTTCCCTCTTTCTTTCTTTCTTGGAGCCTAGTAGCGACTGTTCTTGATTTTTGCTTCAGATATTCTCACCAAACTTCAATCCTGCAGTCGTGGTGTACTCGAGTCGCGGCACCTTTATGGTGAAGCGTCATTTCACGTCCAAGTTCTTATCAGATCAGAGCATCAGCACCTTAGTCGCTTGCATCAGACGACCGGGTCATGCAAGGCTGAAAGAATCTCGATTGACTCATTAAAATGCCGACAACGAGAAAAAAAGTATAAATCGAAAAGCGAACTAATCAAGGGTTACGATAAACTATGTCGTGCCCAAAAAGTCATAGGCGTCATTAAACCTCCTAACGTCCATGACCTCACCAAAAACTCCACCACGACTCCATCGTAGAAACAACCTACCAAACTACTTTAGGTACACCATTGGTTAGACTCTTCAGCACGGCTCGACCCGATATAGATTTACCAACGATGATCGATCCCCGTTGCTTCCTGCACTTCCGAATCACTCACTAACAGAGGAAAGAAGACAAAGCTCTGTGCATAGACCCAATTTAGTGATCCACGAGTTAATCTACCGTGCCAGTCTATGACACGATGATCATGACGACACACACGGTACGTTTTCTTATAGAATGGACGCCTCAAATCCCGAATCGGGTTTCTTGGCCTCTCATTCTGGTTAATCCATCTTAGCGTTCAACATGAAGGAGTTACTTCGCGATACTATTTTCAGCCATATCCTACGTCTGTTGACGGGTGGAAAAGTGTTCAAGTATCCCGAGGAGGAAGATCCGTCGCTATGGAAGAAATACGTGCACGTTGAGAAGTCGGCGAATATGGCGATGCATGGTCAGCCGCATGCTCCTGAGGGTGAGAGGAGAGAGCAGACGAGGTCTGATTCTTCGGACACGGCTGTTTCTGAAGGAGAGAGGAGGACGGTGAATGCAGTCAGTGGGCATGTTGTTGACAAGGAGAAGGGAAAGGATGTTCATGTCGTGGACTGGTATGGTCCTGATGATTCTGAAGTAAGTCTTTTGTCTTAATGGCGCTACTATATACTGACAGATACAGAACCCCAGAAACTGGTCACGCATTAAGCGGTTCTTCATCACCTTCGAGATCTGCCTCCTTACTTTCTCCGTCTACATCGGTTCAGCCATCTACACAGCCGGTCTTCAAGATGTGATGCAAGAATTCGGCGTCTCTCAAGTCGCTGCCACCCTTGGCCTCACTCTCTTCGTCGCAGGCTACGGTCTCGGTCCCATGGTCTGGTCTCCGCTATCCGAAATCCCACAGATCGGTCGAAACCCTGTGTACATCATCACATTGGCATTGTTCGTCGTTCTCCAAGTGCCTACCGCCCTTGCTACGAACTTCGGTATGCTTCTCGCCTTCCGATTCATCACGGGCTTTATCGGGTCTCCGTCCCTCGCAACGGGTGGAGCGTCGATTGGTGATATGTACAAGCCAGCTAAGCGAACCTATGGCCTTGCCGTCTGGGGTGTCGGAGCCATCTGTGGTCCTACCCTTGGTCCTCTCGTCGGAGGCTTTGCTGCTGAAGCAAAAGGTTGGAGGTGGACTATCTGGGAACTCATGTGGTTGTCAGGTGCCTCACTCGTGCTTTTCTTCTTCTTCCTCCCCGAGACATCACCCGCGAATATTCTTTACCGCCGAAGTCGTCGCCTGCGAAAGCTCACTGGCAACGACAAGCTTGTGTGTGAGGCCGAGCTCGCCACACAGGACATGTCCATGAAGGACATCGCGGTGATGACTCTGGTGCGACCTTTCCAGCTGAGTCTGGGTGAGCCTATCGTGTTCGCTCTCAACCTCTATATCGCTCTCATCTACGGTCTGCTATACATCTGGTTTGAGTCTTTCCCTATTGTCTTTGGTGAGATCTACGGATTCTCTTTGGGTATCCAAGGTCTTGCCTATCTCGGTATCCTGGTTGCTGTCTTTGTTGTTCTGCCCCCGTTTGTGTGGTACCAGCACAAGTACATTGAACCCAAGTTCAATGAAGATGGAGAGCTTAAGCCAGAATGGAGATTACCTCCCTCATTTGTTGGTGCCTTTGCGATTCCCATCTGCCTCTTCTGGTTCGGTTGGGCGTCGCGTGCGGATATTCACTGGATCGTCCCCATTATCGGCACAGGTTGGTTCTCTATCGGAGCATTCCTACTGTTCAACTCCGTATTGAACTACCTGAGCGACGCGTATCCTGAGTATGCAGCTTCAGTTCTCGCTGGCAACGATTTCTTCCGAAGTTCATTCGGTGCTGGTTTTGTAAGTTGATACTATTACTATAGGGTATACGGATAACCTGCTAACAATTAATAGCCTCTATTCGCATCGGCTATGTACAAGAAACTAGGTGTCGGCTGGGCTAGCTCGACCTTGGCATTTATCTCCATAGCCTTCATCCCCATCCCGTTCGTCCTATTCAAGTACGGAGAAAAGATTAGGCATAAGAGTAAGCATGCTCGTCACGACCTGTAAGCTTCAAGGAGTATGAACATTGGGGGTTGTGTTGGGGGCGGGATACTCGGGAAGTGGATATAGAAAAATAGAACGTGATTAGAAGGGCCCCCATAATCTTAATAGCGTCGCTTAACAGTTAGTTCATAGGTGGATTAAATATATTTGCGTATGTGATCGAATTAACTTCGACTCCTCGTATGCGCGTATCGTGCAGTTACGCTACTACAATAAAGAACATCAGACAAACGAAAGGTATACCCGATTGAGCCTAACGCGCAGATAAACACCATAAGATCGTCTACTATGGCAGCAGATCTGGTCCCAACATCAGATGAATATCTGCCGTAGGGTAGCATACTGTAACACTCTGTCCAGCCAAGCCGCAGCACGCTTAAAACGGCTTCTGCAAAAGCGGAAGACATGGTCTTTTCAGGCAAAAGAGCATCTCTGCATGACTGTTGGTCACGATCGCAATTCAACGGTCGCCAATGCAGGGGTGTTATCCACTTCATGCAGATCCTGGGGTCCCCTGCCCAAGCTGAAACGATCCGCTTGGTGGAAAGCCGTTCTTCCTTCAGGGTCTGTTCCCCGGCGATGCTACCTAAGACGGTAATTGTGAGCTATAAAAAGTGGCAAAGGAGAGAAAGAAATTTGATATGCTTGCATTATTGCCTGCCTGTCAAATGTCACGGATGAACCATCGTCCTAATCTAAAATGAACAAACATGGATGTAGTGGATCGTGCTCACGCCATGTCAACTCAATCGAAATGAATAAATACTTTAAAATGCCCGCTGGATGTCACCAGAGATTTTAGACTATCGATCTCGAGTCGACAACTTCTTCACTCTCGTTCTTTGTCTCTTCTCGCCATGAAGTTCCAGTCTCTGTGCCTCGCCCTGGCTTCGGCTAATGTCGCCTTTGGCAACAACTTGTTGGCCAACCTGGCCGACTCTTGGATCCGCAACAACCATGAGACCCAGCGTGCCTACTGGTACGGTCGTGCCGTCGTCTTCGAGGGTTACGAGGCTGCCATCGAGTTGACCAAGAACCAGACCCTGGTTGACTGGTACCGCGACCAGATGGACTTGGTCGTCGCCGACAACGGAACCATCATCAACTACGACATGTCCAAGCACTCGCTTGACAACTACCGTATCGGCATGAACTTGCTCTGGTGGTACAAGCGTACTGGCGAGGAGAAGTACAAGAAGGCTGCCGACTTCATCCGTGACAGGATCAACCAGCACCCCAGAACTCCCACTGGTGGTTTCTGGCACCGTGAGCCTACATACCCCGACCAGATGTGGCTCGACGGTATCTTCATGGCCGATTCTTTCTACGCCACCTGGACCAAGGAGTTCGATGCTAAGAACACCACCGCCTGGGACGACATTGTTCTCCAGTGGGACAAGATCCAGGAGGTCACCATCGACAAGGAGACCGGCCTTCCCGTCCACGGTTTCGACGAGAGCAAGACCGCCGTCTGGGCCAACCCCAAGAACGGTGCTTCTCCTCTCGTCTGGTCCCGCGCTGTCGGTTGGTACTTCTGGTCCCTGATCGAGGTCCTCGACGTCTTCCCCAAGTCTCACCCCGGCTACAAGCGTCTACGCACCTACTACAAGGATCTCGCCTCCGCTCTTCTCCGTGCTCAGGGCCACGAGAGCCACCTCTGGGAGATTGTCATGAACAAGGAGTACGAGGGTGCTGAGGGCAACTACATCGAGAGTTCCGCTTCTGCCATGTTCACCTACGGCTGGTTGGCTGGTCTTCGCCGCGGTTTCCTCGAAGAGGAGATCTACACCAAGCCTGCTAAGCAAGCCTACAAGCGTCTCTACCGTGACTTCGTCACCAAGCACAAGAACGGTACTCTGACCTGGGAGGGCACCGTCGAGGTTGGATCTCTTAACAGCGATGCTTCTTTCGAGGTAAGTCAACTTTTACAATGCTATATATGATCCATGCTAATTATTTGCAGTACTACACTGAGGTTGAGGTCGTTCCCAACGATACCCGAGGTCATGGACCTTACATGATGGCCGTTTACGAGTGGGAGGTTCGCAACAAATAAGCGAAAGGCGTATATATGTATGAGTGAATGATATGAGTGTATAGCGATCATCATTAGACCATATAGATGTTAGACTGGGCAGTTGAGCCATGTTTGAGCCGACTTGACCTTGATATTATCTAATTCTACGTGCTGCCCTGCGCGGTACATTTGTCGCAATTGCGGCGATTCCAATAATGATGCTACCCTGAGTCCTTATGTGAGACGGTACCCAATGTTTTCACGGTCTTCCTTTGAGGTTATGAGAATTAATTGGTGTTGAGGTCGGGCGGCTGGACGCGACGCGACGCGGAATGCAGGTCTGACGTCAGAGTGTCCAGCTGACACCGTGAGCTAGCATTAGTCCAGGAACCGCAGCCAAAAGACCCAAAACAAAACAGTGACAAGACTTTGGTGAAAATGCCCAATTTTGCTGGGATTCTCGATTCGATATGTAGCTCTGGCTTATTGAGAATAAACTCAATCAATTCTCATTTCCGTCACTTTACATTCCAACGCGAGTTGAGTTACGTCATGGAGGCCCGCTTCCGGCTTTACGTCATGTCTCAGCCGTCACTGTCAGCTCCAATCCTCAACTTCACCCTTGGACCTTCTTATATCCGACCTGACCGTTGAACAACAAACAAACAAACACCAAGATCTATCGTCCAATTCCAGACCAAACAAACGCACAACCACAATGGCAGAAGTCGCAGCAGGTGTAATCGCTGCTGAGCAGGTCGTCTCAACAGGCCTCGAAGTCGGCGCAGCAGCTACGGTCGCGAAGCCTACACAACCTCTGACGGCTGTCCTGAGCCAAGTTGCCTCAACTCCAGAGAAGGATAACTCGTACGATTACCTGGACTTTTGACAAGATTTGATGCTGATGCTGACCTAGATACAGACTCTCCCTCGCTCGTTCCCACCACACAGTCACCGTGATCGACGGTAAGGCCTACATCTTCGGCGGCAAGAAGGACGATGGCAAGCTCTGCAACAACGACATCCATGGAGTCGCTATTCTGGGCGAACAAAGAGTTGAGGGCGATAGCGAGTACGCCTGTTACCCAGCGGTCGGTGACGATGGACACATCCCACCTCCACGAGTCAACCATGCTGCATGTGCACGTCGCAACACGATGATTGTCTTTGGTGGACAGAATGCAGAGGGTCATGCAGCTGACGATGAGTTCACGCTTTGGGAGTGGGAACCCACGGCTGCTCGCTGGGCGTCGATAGATGCAGCTGGAAAGGCACCTCAGTCTCGACACAGCCATCAGATCTTCTACGATGCTAAGAAGGATAATCTGATCTTGCACGGTGGCTATGAGAACGACCAACCATCAACAGGCACCTGGCTATTCGACTTCACAACACGTTTGTGGCATGTCCTACCAGATGCACCAGCCGCACCTCTAGCCTCGCAATTCGTCGAAGGAACTCTGTACTCCATCAGCGCCGAATCCGATATCCACGGCTCAATCCACTACATCAAGCCCGGTTCTATCCAGGACGAGTCCCTCGACAAACTCCCAGAGTGGACAACTGTCGACTTTCCCTCCAATCCCATCGTCCCTGGCCCTCGACCCCGCGTAGGAAGCGCTTTGATCCCCGTCACGACCGGCCTCGGTCGTCGCTATTTGCTCTACCTCCTTGGCAGCCGCCAAGACGCCGAGATCGCATCCACGGATAAGGCATACACTGAAGACCACCCCTTCTACTCCGACATGTGGACTTTGCAGCTACCCTCCGATGACTATAGCGCTACGCGCGTGAAGGACGCCATTCGTGGTGTTATTCCTGGTGTCGAGTCTGGTGCGTTTAGCTGGCATGAACTTGAGATTGCTCCAGCGGAGATGACGCAGGAAGCCGGAAAGGTTCATCCTGGTCCGAGAGGGTATTTTGGCGCAGACACATGCTTGAATGGCAAGGGAATTCTGATGTGGGGTGGTATCAATGCGAAGGGTGAGACTGAGGCTGATGGCTGGTTGCTGAAGGTTTCTTAGAAGTTAAATCGTCTAAGCTGGCGCAGAATAGTGTATTATGAGCGGTGCGCAAATGGTAAGGGAAAATGTTAGTTATGATGAATCAGCGCAAATAGTCAGGTCACAATAATTACATCGATATTGAGATTTATAGGAACACGGAAGAATGTCAGTATATGTGAGCGAAGATCTCATGTTGATGAATGACTGAATTATGCTGTCACGATAACATCCGTCAATGACGTATGGCCTTAGTCAGCATACATTTCATCATGACACCCATTGTGGTCAATTCTCTTCATTCCACCCATTCCACTCATCAAAAATCTTGAACTTGCTGAAAGAACATGAATCGCACTATTTTCACAAGAGGTCTAAGGGCCGCAGCCCCTAGAAGATCAATCCACACTACCTCTCCTCGCGCTCTCTCCAATGCTACAAAATCCGAG
This sequence comes from Fusarium scirpi, assembly GCA_004367495.1. Classification (NCBI taxonomy): domain Eukaryota; kingdom Fungi; phylum Ascomycota; class Sordariomycetes; order Hypocreales; family Nectriaceae; genus Fusarium; species Fusarium scirpi. Next base: position 80,062 of record QHHJ01000080.1, read on the forward strand.
CCTCAATCTCAAGCGACGACCCACACACAGCCAAAGCAGCAGGAATCTACAACAACAAAAGCAACAACAAAAGATACAACAAAAATGACGCCTCATCAGAAGAAGACAATGGCACAGTTGGATCAGGAATTGCGAGAGAAGCTCGAAGGCCTTTCGGGAGAGGGCGGTGGTGCTGGAGTTGAATATGAGGGCGGAAAGGCAGAAGGGCTTAAGAGGGGTGTCAAGTCGAACATGTTTAGGGTGATATGAAGATGTCGGTTTGCTGTGAGTTACAAGAGGACTTTCCGTTGCCAATGGAGTTTTGGAATCTCAACTTAATACAAGCTGCATAATATTTTACATTGGAGTTGTGGCGCAAATATCCCAACCAGAAAGAGAAGAAATCTTTCAACACAGAACACCCTTAAACTAAAGATTCTCGGTTTTCGCGTCTTGAACAGTCTCTCTCACCATGACTGGCTCGACTTCCTCAGCAGCCTTATTCTCATCAATCTTTGCCTCATCGACCTTGGCCAAATCGACTGTCTTGAGGGCAAACATGACGATAAGCATAGGCGCAAGCGCACATGTCGCAGCGATGGCAAGAAGCCTCTGCGTCTCGCGGTACGACTGGTCAATGGCCGCTCGAACAGGTGTGCCTTTCTTGAACTTCTGAGCGACAACGATAGATTTGTAGATCTTGAAAGCGTTGGGTTTGGCGTTTTCGGGGAGGTAGGATGTCAGTTTCTTGGGGAGCATGTTGTTCCAGATCGCACCACCGACACTGGAAAGATCAGTAAGCTGTTCCATGTAGGACAAGTGAGGGGGCATACCTAGTACCAACGGCACCACCAAAGTTCATTGCTGCGTAGTAAACGCCCGTGACAACAGGAACATCCTCCTTAGCAACAAGAGCCTGGATGGAGACTTGGGCAGCTGTTTGGTAGAAGGCCCGGCCGACTCCTACAAGAGTCTTTGCGGTGATGAAAGAAGCTTCGTTGGCGCGGTCCCCGTTCATATTTACCAAGTAAATCATCAGGCCTTGTCCAAGGACACACAACGGGACACCGATAAAGACGAAGATTTGACTGCGCTTGGTATACTTCATGAGCACGCCTACGAGGACGGAAGCAATCTGGAATGCCACACGGAGAGCATTGCTAGGCAATTGAGTTAGTGACATGTTAAGTTGTGTTTGGTCTGTGAACTTACTCGATGCGAGTAGCGTGACCAGGGCTGAAGCCTCCAGCAACCTGAAGGTAACTGGGGAAGAAGAGCGTGAAGCAAGAATAGTGAAAGAAGTCGAGCATAGACAAGACACAAGCTGCCACAACCGTGCGTTCTTTGACCATTCGAAAGGGAACAAAAGGGACATTTGCAAACTTTGTATCCCAAACAAAGAAGCCAGCAATCACCGCAACTCCGATAACAAGCATGGCGATATAGCTACCTTGGTCCCAACGGTCACTATTCCTAGCACCAGTAAGTGATAGAGGAATAAGGGTAAGACCAAGACCAATGACGAGCAGAGTAGCGCCAGCAATGTCGAGATCAACCCACACAAGATTAACAACACGCTTTCTCAAGGACGTGGTCTTATCTGCTGCATCCCAAGCGCCCTTTCGTCTATATCCAGCCTTTCGGGCCTTCCTTTGTAGGATGTAAAGTGTGACGATCAGAGGCGCAGCACAGAAAGGAAGAATGGCAGCCCACATTCCATAACCCCATCGCCAAGTTGAGTGCTTGAGAACGTTATCTGCTACGATCGAACCCAGATAGAGTGTTGGGATTGAGGCGATTGATTCGGGGAGGGAAGTCCAGAGACCACGGTTGATGAGGCTTGTTGTGTCTGCGATGAAGACTTGTTGCATTATTACGTAGCCTGTGTCGCCGATGGACTCGAAGATGCCTCCAGCCTAGATGTCGTCAGTAGTGATCATTCAGAAGTGGGATAGCCGAGACTTACGATATAGGTCGCGATGCTCTGGCATGCTGCGTACATGATTTGTGAGATAATAAGGAAGAGGATAGAGAAGGTAAGACCCTCAGCTCGACCAAAGACCTGTATTATGTTACTTCATGCCCGTATTCTCTAGAAAGTGAGTGCTTGCGTTGGAGAACTTGGCCATGATGGGATACGTGACCAACCCAATGATCGTCCCCACTACATTCGCAGTAGCGAGAGCTGAGTGCCTCTGGAAGGCTGATGTTGCGTACGCATCGTAGACTTTGGTGGCATATTTGAGGAACGAGGTGATGAACGTCGTGGCAAATAGTCTACCTGGGTCAGTTTAGTGTTGAGAAATAGGAAGTAAGAAACATACCCAGTGAAAGCAATGATCAAGGCTTTCTTGGACCATGACTCTCTTAGGATGTCGGTATTGTTGGGAACATGCTTCTCGTGTGTCGGAGTCGCTTGCTTGCGCGTAGCTTCGACATCACCTGAGCTGCGATGCTCGGAACTGTTGTCAGCCGCCATTTCAATAGCACATATGAAACAGCATAGTATTTCTCGACTGGATGAGCTGCAATCACGAGTTTATATCTGTTCATCACCCACGGAGCAATTCCGCCCACCCACAACCCGTCAGACCACTATCCATGGCGTGGATCCATCTAATCTTATCAGATCCGCACTTGATCTTCCCGCCATTGGCTACCAAACCCCGGAAGTAAATCGTATGGGCCGACAGGTGGTGCAAAAAAGCCTCAGATTTGCGAGACTTCCTTCAAGCTTGACTTGGTTGGGGATAGTTCTTGGATTCCTCACGTTGGTTGCCACCTACTCGCTTCAGAGACGAATAAGAGCCCCTGATCAGAGATTTTCGGAGTTGAAGTTCTGGAAAATATCGGATTGTCAGCCTAGTGTAACGGTCTCTTGGCGATATTCGGATGACAGGTGATTGTTCTCCTGTATCCGTAGTTGCGACGATTTTGCCACCAACCTGAGGAGCCACTTTGCATGATCATCTGATGCTCATCTTATCAGATCATCGTGATCGATCAGATCAGCCAAGTGAGCTCATGATCTTGGTCCCGAACTTACTTTGGGGAGAGAACGAGCTCCGTCTCTTACCAAGTAACTGCTGGATCACCAGCGTTTACCATTGAAGTGTTTGCTGAGCGGAAAGAGATGCCGTTTACCTGAGGCTGAAAGATGTTGCAGGGCTGACCCATTGCTCAGGGTCAGATCCACGCTAGAATCCAGCTTAGACGAGTTGCCGGATACGGACAAGAGGCCCAAGTCACATGGGAAGACCAACTTGGGAAGTGATTCTTCAAGAGGAAAGACATTGAACTTTTGATGAAAGGAATTCTATGATGATAGGTATGACAACCTTCTAATTACAATTTTCATATCTCGAAAAGGTCGTCTAGACCAGTGATCTAAACAAAATGGCATCCAACACCTGCAATGCGTGCTCCTTGACACACTTCAATATTTCAACGCGCTCTCGAGGGAAAGAAAGCTGGTCTATTCAAGATTGTTGGGACTCTTTGCTCGGATCTTAGGGCCATACAAGCAGAATATGACTGGCACAGGCACGAGAACCAGAGCCAGGAAAGCCAGTATACTGTTACCCCAGCCAAGGCCAAGGTCATCATACATGGACAAACCAGCTAGAGGAAGAAGGGCACCGGCCAGAGATCGAAGGACAGTCATGGCAGCAACTACTGAAGCCGCGTACTGGATGTAGGCGTCGACGAGGTATGTTTGCAGGCACATCTGCTTTTGTTAGCAATGATACAAGACAGTCGGTAAAACAGAAACTTACCATGATACCCATGAGTCCAAAGCAGAAAAGGGCAACACCAATCATAGGCACAATCCAATGCGTGTGCTGATCCGTCGACCAACCATACCAGAACAAAGAAGCAACAATGAGCAAACCAGAAGGCAGTGTCATCCAGATAGGCAATCGATCCTCAGGCACCGTCTTCCCGTTCTTGGCAATCTTCTTCTTAACAACAATATCCGTCAAGACTCCAAAGGTCATTGTGCCGAAGAGCATACCAATACCGGTAGGGAGGTAGGCTAGGCCAACTGTTCCGGTGCCGAAGCCGTACTGCATGGCGAATACGAAGGTGAAGGTACTGAACATAAGGTATAGCACGCCGTAGACGATGGCGACGTAAAGTGAAAGGATGAAGACCGGAAGGTGAGTTACTAGAAGCTTCATGGGGCGGATAATGGCGCCGCGGAAGCGCTGTTTGGCTGTGACGCCAACGGTGTCAAGTACAGAGTAGAGATCCTGGTTGCCTGTCTCCTTCTGGAGCCTCTTCGCCTTTTTGCGAAGAAGAATAGGTGCATATGTCTCTGGTGCAACGAAGTAGCAGAGGACCATGACAACACCAGTCTACAATGTTATCAGCACAAGCATTTCTCCATTCGAATTAGGCAACTTACGAAAATAGCAATCACCCAGAACACCCATCGCCATCCAATAGCCTGAACCATGTAACCACCTGCAAGCGGTCCGATACATGGTCCCAGCAAAGGTCCCATAGCCCAAACAGCCATGGCCTTACCTCTCTCCTGTACGGGAAAGATATCAGAGATAGTACCACTACCGTTGGTGATGGGCGTGGAACCAAAGAAGCCCATCAGGAAACGGAAGACGATGAGCATGGGCATGTTCTGGCTCAGTGCTGTAGCGACGGTCATGATGAGGAAGAGTACGTTGGCGACGTTGAAGACGATGGCGCGGCCGTATGTTTCGCTGAGGGGAGCCGCCAAGAGAGGACCGAAAGCGAAGCCGAGAACGTAGACGGACACGACGAAGGTAGCGATGTTGCGGTTTGAGGTTTCGAATTCTCGCATGATATCTGGAACGCCGGGTGCGAACATCGATGAGCCCTGTACATGTTAGACATATGCATATATCTCTGAGTGTCGGTACATACGAGTGGTCTGAATTTTGTTAGCCAACCGATATGCAACTAGGCGAAGATGGGATCTCAACTTACGTTAGAAGGGTCATAACCGACAAAGCACCAATACAAGACCATTTCTTCTTCCCAGACCAGTTCATGGGATTGTTAGGATCATCAGGTCCATCCCATCCAACAGCGTTGGGATCTTGCGGCTGCACAACATCCTGCTCCTTAGGCGCCTCTTCGTCTCCCACCTTGCCTGTCACACTGACATTATCCGAGGGCGTGAGCGTACGCTGACTTCCAGGTCGAACATCCTCCATCTCGATACTCTTTGAAGAATCGTTCGTAGCCATGGTGTCTCGAAAACCAAGAATATGATCAAGCCAAGATAGACAAGCCAAGTAGGGTTGCAAGGGAAAGAAATATATTTAAGTACACCACGTTTGACAGCGATGCAAGCCACTAACTAATGACCAAAGCGAGAACGACCAACAAAACGAGACTAGCAGCCAATCAGAATATCAATATGCAAGGTATCGGAGATGATCAAGAACCCGATGCGAATAGGATATGCGACGGTTTTATGCGGTGCCCCACCCGGGAATCAGATCTGCCGGTCCGTTAGTTATGCAATTTCGCCGACTTTGTGCAGATTTATGCAGCTTTCGGCCGGAACGCCCCTATTTTCTGTTCCGGGCCAGAGACCCCTATGCAAACGGGGGGTTTTTTACACGGGTTTCAGGTCTTTTGAATTCCGCGGATTGAATGACTCGTGAATAATGTCATCTACTTCGCTGCGAGAGTTGCCGGTGCAAGTAGGCAATGCAACGGTTGAAATGTCTCATAAATGTGCAGAAGACCTGTCAATAATTCGAACCCGTCGGCGGCTTTGCTCCGGATACAACCGTGGCTTGGCATAAGATTAGATAGGCTATCCCGATGAGACACACTGATCATCTGCAGTACCTGGTCGCGTACCCTCGATCTTCGGACGTCTTTAACCGCAATCACGACAATGGTCTTGTCAAATAATGAGTATTAACGTCGTGTATTAAATCGTGTGTAATTAATGTATAAGTCTAACCGAAGTATGCAATCTTTGCCAATCCACTCTAAGACTTTCGCTTTTGCATAACCTTCTTCAGCGGGTTCTTACCCCGGAATCGCAGCCATGTGGCGAAATAAACAACAGCATAATTAAACGCGATAAAGGCGCAGAAGATGCCAAAATCGCGCCAGATGTGTCGGTAGTACACACTAAAGCTAGCGCCGAATTCATCACCGGTCGCATACTGGCAGAACTCGCAGATGCCATCTTGACCAGTGCGAACGTAGCCACCGGCGCGCTCAATGAATGACTGAGTGTACTCGGAGCACGATTGGCCTGAAGGAGGCTCAAAGCGCGCGAACTCGCCCTCCTCGCAGCGAACAGGCTGATCATGGATCGCGGCGGCGAGGAAGGCTTCCAGGAGGTAGTGGAAGGGCGTGAGCCAGTACATCCACTCACGCCAGAAGGTAGGCAGGCCTTGGGGTGGGACAACAACACCACAGAAGGATACAACGAAGAGAAAGAAAAGCGGGACTAGGAGGGAGGCGAGGAGTTCGTTGGGAGCGAATGCAGCAATGGCTTGTCCAAAACTGGTGTAGTACAACTCAAAGAGTAAGACAAGCAGGAACGCGAAGCCTGAGATGAAGCTTGGTGCGCGCCAGCCAAAGACACCCCACCACCAACAATTGAAGTAGATGCCACCCGCAACGATACGGTAGGGAATCTCAACGACGATGGCAGCGGTGGTCCAGGCGAACCAGCTGTAGATCTTGGCGTTGTTCTCACGCCACTGGAAGATCTGGCGAGACTTGAGGAAAACAGGTTGTAGCTGCTGAATGAGCGGCGGGCTGATGGTAAGCGTCATGAAGATAGAGAACAGTCTGTTCTGGTAATCAATTGATGCGAAGCCAACCTTGTAAAAGGTGAAGCAGTTGAAGAGACCAGTAGCGACGTGTAGCATCATGTTGCCAAAGATGTAGTCGGGCGATCGCCAGTAGGAGATGAAGCTGCGACGAACGACGGCCCATGTTTGAGTGGAATAAGGCATAGCATACTCGCGATCGTCCTTGAGACTCTTGGAAGGCTCGACGTTGCGACGGCGCTCAATCATCTCCTCAATCTCCTGCGCACGCTTCTCGCGCTCAGAAGAGTTGGCCCAGATGTCGCCCCAGTCCTGTCCATCGTAGTCGGGATTACCAGCGCCAATGGCATCGAGCATGTACTCGGCAGGGTTGGCATGGGGAGGACATTTAGGACCGCCGTTGGACTCGAAGTAATTGATGAGGTTCTCGGAGTCGTGTCCGAGAGGGCCGTGGAACACTACGCGACCACCCGACTTGAGAAGAAGAAGCTCGTCAAAGTTCTCAAAGAGAACAGCGGAAGGCTGATGGATTGTACACAGGACGGCTTGGCCTGCGTCGGCGAGCTTGCGAAGGAAGCGGACAATGTTGAAGGCAGCACCGGAGTCGAGACCAGAGGTAGGCTCGTCAAGGAACATCAGAAGTTCAGGCTTGGAAGCCAACTCGACACCAATAGTCAATCGCTTTCGCTGCTCGGCGTTTAGACCTTGGCCGACCGTACCAATGATAGCGCCAGCGATCTCGCGCATTTCCAGAAGATCGATGATTGTTTCGCAGTAGGCCATCTTCTCCTCTCGTGGAACTTCCTTGGGTTGACGCAGAAGGGCGGAGAATTGAAGCGCTTCACGGACTGTAGCGGTCGGTTCGTGGATGTCCATCTGTTCAGCGAAACCGGTCGCGCGCTGGAAGGACTTGGGAAGAGGTCGGCCGTCGACGAGGAAGTCACCGGTGATGGTACCAAAGTTGAGACGCTGGGCTAAACCGTTGAGAAGTGTTGTCTTTCCGGCACCTAGAAATGTTAGCTAGTGAAGATGAGGTGCCGTTAGGCAACGTACCTGAAGCGCCCATAAGGGCAGTGAGTTTGCCTGGGCGAACGTAGCCTTGGACGTCCTGAAGAAGCTTCCTTTCACCCTTCTCAAACGGGATTGTGTAGTTGATGTTCTGGAACGTGAAGACGGTCTCGTTCTTGGCTACTTCCTGGGTGACCTCCTCGTCGCTCTTGGTGCGTTCAGCGCCAGCAGTCGCGGCAGGGTCGCTTCGACCAGACTCCTCATCATTGTTATCACCCTTGGCTCGGCCTCCAGTAGCGATCGACTCCTCGACCTTCTTGGGAACTTGGCCACGCTTGAAGACAGTAATGGCACCACCGCCAACATTTGGCTTCATGCGCTCCATACCCAGAGCAGTGAGGAAGACAAAGAAGAAGAAGAAAGCCCACAGGAAGCCAAAGTTGCGCCAGAGATGAGAACGGGTGTAGGTAAATGACTGTTGGATATAGTCGGCACCGGACACAGTGGTCGATCCGGGCTGTGAGCCTGCCAGTGCACAGCCTTGGTTCTGTGATGAGATACCAGGACCTTGTGGGACGAGGTATTGGCCTTCGCAAGTGAGCTCAAGGTTGTAAAACTCGTTTGCCATGAGACACTCAAACCCGTACTGAATCCAATTGATCCATCGCAACCATCCGAACCAAGGATGCATCGAGTCTGGCGGGATCAGATAACCGGTGTACACGACAAGGATCTGAATAGCAACACCAGTAAATCTCGTCGCAACATCGAGTGTTCCGCACCAAGCAGAGATAGCACGGAAGAAAGCATAAGTGACCATAGTGACAAGCCAGAGGATGAGACACGAGATGAAGAACTGGGACGCAGTACGAGCCAGGTTCGCCATGAAGTAGATAAGCACGTTGAAGATAATAACCTGGATAAACACAAGCGGTACGTCCACCACCGTCTGCGCAATAGCAAATGCCGCGGGTCGGTAGAAGGAGAAGGACTTGTGCTTGAGAAGAATTGGCTTTGACTCGAACGCAGCTGTCTGCTCAGCCAGGGCAAGAAGGGCGTTGAACAAAAGGAGGAAGAACAGAGCACCGCCACGAGGGAATGCACCAGCAGCTGTGTCAGGGAGATTGAAGAAAAGCGATCCGACGATGAGACCTTGGAACAGAAGACCACCCCATTTACCGAAGAGAGAGGCTTTGTCGCCGAACATGACGAGGAATTGGCGGTGCGTGCAGGCTATGACCTGCTTCTGGAAGGAAATCTCGTAGTTCTTCTTCTTGCTCTTCTCAGACTCGTGCGCACGACGCTCCTCGGCGAGAGTCTGCAATTCGCCCTCGAACTCCTCAATGTCGCGGAGGTTCTTCTGGTAATCTTCACTTCGGCGGTAGGCATCAGAGAACTCCTCAGGCGTGCGTGGGATACGGTTCTCCCAGCCCTTGCGGATACTGCGCTCATGGTCATCTGTGACCGAGGTGAGGAAATCGGCGGTCGTCCATCTCTCAGGACAATCGAAGCCAAGATCGAGGAAGTACTTCTTCGCGTCTTCAGAGCGACCAAAGTATAGACACTTGCCTTGATCGATCAGCAGAACCTTATCGACGAGGTCGTATAGAGTTTCACCGGCTTGGTAAAGAGATACAGCGGTCGAAGTGTCGGCCATGTTGGTCATTGCACGAATTGACTTGACGTACTCGACAGCAGTGCTGGCGTCCAGACCTTTACTGGAGTTATCCCATCCCTGCACCGAAGCACGAGTGATCATTGCCTCTGCAATAGATACACGCTTGCGTTCGCCGCCTGATACACCTCGAATGAACTCATTGCCTACTTTTGTGCCGAGCGTGTGCTCAATCCAGAAGAGCTTGGTAACGACTCGAAGGAACTCGCGAACGTAATCCTGTCGGGTCTCGCCTTCAAGACGAGACTCCTTACCAGGCGTACGAGTCTGCAGGGCGAATGTGAGGGTTCGCTTAACTGACAGTGTAGCATAATGCAAGTCATCCTCTGGGTTGTAAATGATCTCGCCTCGGAAATCTTTGGCCATAGTCGAAGCGTCCGTTCCACCGTAGGTAACATCTCCCTCGACAGACTCGAAACCCGAACGCTGGTTACAGAAGGTCTTGAGGAAGGTACTGCATCCAGCTCCAGGACGACCGAGCACAAGAAGAAGCTCACCGGGTCGCACACAACCGTCAAAGTTGCTGATGAGATCGCGAACTGGTGGTTTCGCAAGAGCAGCCTTGGGTCCTTGGGTGAACAGCTTGCCAAGCTTGCGTGGGAGACTCATGAAGAAATCACCCACGGTAGGCTGGAGACTGGAACCCAGACCGACACCACGAACAGTCAATCCGCGAAAGATGACACCGCTATGGCGAGTCTTTTCCTCCTCGCTCTGCTGCTGGCGCTTCTGGCCGAAGATGCGCGACATGAGTCTGTCAAGCTCTTCATTGTCCTCGTGCTCATCTTCCTTCTCGGCCGGGGTACTCGCATTCGTCTTGCGGCGCGACAGGACGCGGAAAAGGTCTTCTTCAGTGCGGTGCGACTTGCGCTTCTCGAGGGGTGGTTTTTCGGGGTGTTCCTTTTCGTTCGTGTTGGACTTTATGGGTGCGAAGACGGGCTCGTCAGGAGTAGAGGAGTCATCGTTGACGATGGTGCTGTTCTTTCGCTTTCCATCTGTGGACGCATCGCGGGGTGCAAGGATTGTGCTCGAAGATGAGTGTCGACCAGAAAGTGGTTGTGCATTTTCGCGATTAAAGTCGGATGTTTCTTGTGCTGGGACGTTGTTGTTTTCGTGGTGGTGCTGTGAAGCCAAGTAACCCCCGGCAGCAGCCCCTGCGGCAGATGCGCCAAGTGCCGCTGAAGTGCCGTTGTGGTGGTGGTTGTCGTTACTGTTACTGGGGCTGTAACTGTAATTGTCCTGCCCAGAAGTGACACTGTCATAGGTCGACGCTCCCGTATTACGATCTGGGGCTCCTAAGCCAGCCTCAAGTCTGTCGGCGGTATCGACAGTGGGCGTCAACTGGTTCAATGAGTTGACACTGGGCGTCACAGGGAAACCGCCTGGGATATCCTCATCCCGAGGCGTAGGTCTCTCGTCAGCCATTGCAAGAAACTGTAGACTGACTGTGACAGGCCTACGATCTCATTACTTTCTAACTATCTTTATTTTCTGGGTAATGTTTTCTATAATAAACAGGGCTTTCTCTAGTAAATGGTGTATCTATGACGACACTGGATCTACCGCAATCGGCATTTCGGACAACTTTCTGAGCGCGACGCTTTGGCGAAATGTCGAGAGGATGCTTTTGGTGGAGTTATCGCGTCATAGACTTAAGCTTAACTGGGTGGATTTTCCTGCTACCCTAGAGGCTCTCCGTAGCTTCCGAGAGTTCTACAGTCGACGTTTTGACAGCATCACGATTGAACAGAGCTTTCCCACGTGTTAATTGCGTTGTTTGCGCTACTCATGACGATTCTCCCGTGAAACGGCGGTCTTTTAAACTGTCCGACGCCGATTCGGTGGTTGAAAGTTGTCGTCAGCTGGGATAAACTAAACCTGAGCCAAGGCTGCGGGAAGATCTTCAGCTCTAAGGACGGGTCATACATTGACATTTAAGGGTGCTCTTATCTGATCAAAGGTTACCCCCTACTGCTTGAGAGGTTCCTGAAAAATCCATGCCTGTGTTAATTTTACTTTTATCGGTCCCGAGACGATAAGAGTGCGTCGGCTTAGGGCTTCAGGCTTCAGTTGACCGTTTGATGATCTGACATTCCTTTGCGTACACCGCCCTGTCGCATTCGAGCGATGCTGCATCGAAGACATTGTGGCGACGCAGGTAAGATAGTAATTATCTCGTGTAACACGAAACGCCAAAGGCTGCATCGCGTGGCAGAATTGGGCAAAAATTGCGAGTTGCAGCAGCGACATTCGAAAAGTGCAATTACAATGCAATGTGCCCCGCCGGGCATCATTCATTTTCAACGTGGAATCAAATGCTGTTGGGCGCGTGTCTTACGTACAGTAGTCTGGAGACACCACGCTTGATCGCCATGGTTTCCTGCACAAGCTTCAATCGAGCTCCATCACTTTATAAAAACCCAAGCTCATTGCACTAAATACGACGAGTCAAGCTAAACATTCCGGCTACCAGGGATTCTCGTTTATTTCAAGGAAGACATACCAGCTACCTGGATAGCACACATTCAGCTTCTTTCGCAGTAGCTCATGTCACATTCATTCCTCCGATGATCTTCGGATCAGGCTGACATTAGACAAGCCAGAAGCAGCGTCTTGCATCTTTGTCCTGAGGTTTGTCTCAGGTAGATTTTCTTTTGCAGCGGCGATTTTCCGACGAGCCTGTAAGATCTCGAGATGTAGAGAGGAAGAGAAGCATGCAGCTGGAGAAATTGCAAAAAGGTGACCATGCATATTGATCACCCACGCACGGGAATATTGTCTAGGATGTGGTAAATCATTCGATGCTTGAGTCGCGGGTACAGTACCAAAAGAAAAGAAATAAACATAGAGGAGAATTATGCTAACGTGATGCGACCTTTTCGCTTCCATTTCTTGGTGTTGATGGTCCGGCTTGTTTGGGTTACCCTAAGGCATTGTGTCTGTTGTAGCTGGGGGGTCTATCGAGATTGTCAGATGGGATTTTCAGTTGATCATGCACAATTGATTTGTCCATTGCATTGGAGCAATTCGACCCCTCAATTGAGGCAGATACGCCGCGGACAAGCGACTGATAAACAACTTGCAACCTCACCGTGAGTCGACCCTCCCCTCCTTACGTTTCCCCATCGTCGATGCTGTACCAGCTTCATCCTTGCATGGATGTATGGCCTCTGTCTGTCTTGCCCAAAGCCAAGAAGCAAAAATGCACAACCAACAGCGTCTGTCATGCCAATCATTTCTCAGGGAGACAAACCCCGAAGCTTCTCAACGAATAATGATTCAAGGGAGCGAATCAGCATTGTGCTCCCCACCAACGCCTTGTGCTACACAAGCTCAAAGGGCATTCGACAGCGATGCATGCACTTACAGTAAAACCATCAGTAGAGATCCTCCACGCCAAAAGGTGGCAGAGACATGCACGGGCAGGCAGTTGAGGGCATGCGCGCGGTTACGGTTAGCACGGATATGTGTCTGTGATGAAGGAATTGCTTCTGCTTGAACGTATGCTTGTACCCGTTAATGTTGTTGACCGGGGCAGTCGAGAGATTAGGTTCACTGGGGAAGGCGAAAGACTCGGAGAACTGGAAAACTATATGAAGAAGAGACCCCCCAGGACGGAAAAGTCAAGACAACTCGTTCAAAGCAAATCGTTCAAGCCAAATTACTCTTTTTTGCAATCATGTGCCAAAAGCCTGGAGCCAACAAGCGTCAAAAGAAGGGCGACAGCCAACAGCAACAAGACGGCTCCTGTACAGAAACTTCATGTGCACAAGGCGACAATGACACCAGTCGCTCCCAATACATCGAAACGTTTCACGTGCCCGCTTCCCAAGGGCCCCTTACACAGGACTATGATCATCGGTCCATGATCACCATCCAATCCCAGAATCAATCCCCACAGGACATCTGGTTTGTGAGTCCTACACAGCGTGTCCTCTATCAGCCCATGCAATGGTGGGATACGGCCGCGCCTCAAGGTCCATCACCGGGAGCAACTCCAACCGAGAGTGCAGAGCCAAAGACGAATGGAAACACGACCAAGGGCTCTCCAACGTGAGGGACTTGGTCAAACAGGACACCAGGAACTCAATGCATGAATGACACGATACACGAATGTAATATACGAGGATAAGGCGCATTATGGCGAACACGAACACACATCTTTTCAGGGAATGTCATACGTATATACATGGATTGGCATTTATATGTATTTCACGAAAGGGAAACAAGGCTTTTTCACGTCTGTATAGGAGTTGAAATCGAGGTTCACTGTACTACCATTAGCGAACACGATCTAAAAAGAACTATCCCGTTTTTGTTTGAACTTAGCACTCAAACCTCCATTTGACGTCTTCCCACCCTTGCCTTCTCTTGATCTTCGCACCTAACCCAGCGCCATACTTCTCGGGGCGGACCGTTCCGCCGGCAAGCTGAGGGCCGAGCATCTTCATGTCGCCAAAGCCCACACCCGTAGCTTCAATGTCGAAACCGAGGAGCAGGGAAGAGGCAAAGCCAATGATCTCTGCAAAGGCGAAGTTGCGACCGGGGCACAGGTGGCGTCCTCCGCCGAAGGGTATGTACGCTGCTTTGCGTCTCCGCTCTTCAACGGAGGTACGCTTGGATGACGGGAGGAAGCGCTCCGGATCGAAAGCATTTGCGTCCGACCCCCAGACACTTTCCTCGTAGTGCGCCACACCAGCAGGAAGCTGCATGTCTGTGCCCTTTGTAAGGAGATATGTTCCTTCGGGGGTCGTGACGTTTATATCCTCCAATATGCGACGTATGCTGACGGATTGATTGACGAGCCGCATCGTTTCGCGATAGCAGCTGACAAGCAAAGGAAGCTTGGTGTCAAATTCGGCAATGTCAAACGTAATTATCTTCCTGCCATTATCATGCGCCACCACAGCTGCGGCCTCGGCTTCGGCTCGAATGCGTGTGAGAAGTTCGGGTCGATCGAGGATATAGAGCAGAAGCCAGTACAGCGTAGGTACGGCATTGAGCGTCGCGACGTTAGGCAGAATGACCTCAATCTTTCCAACTTCGGATCCAGTGAGGCCATTTTTGCGGAGGGCGCCGGCGCGGTTGCGGACGAGGGATGATACGGAGGGGTCGGTGACGTCGTGGTCTTCTGAGTACCACTTGCAAGTCACGGCTTGAAGGGTAGAGCGCGCCTTGTAGGCTTTTGGCATCGTGACCGAGGGGAAGAGGGAGAGCAGGAAGTACGGGATCGATTCTTCGAAGCACCTGTGTGAACGTCTGTCAGCAACCATGTTCAGTAGGGGATGCTGCTTGACTTACCACATGTCTTCGATCAGTGATGGCTTGGACGCGAAAGGATCGGTGTCGCCGTACAGAGCTTTGGTAGTAGCAAGCGACATAACATCGCGACACCAAAGATACAGATTCTCGACCTGTATACCTCCACCTATGACCTTCTCCTTGCCATGCGTGTCTACATGCGCGCGCAGCGTTCCATTGCTCATAGAATCCAGCGTCGCAGAGACACACCCCAAGAACCGGACATTCATCTGATGCAGGCTCGCAGTCTGGAAGCTCGCGTGTATCGCATCGGTGAATTCATCGTAAACTCCCGGTGCCTTGACTTTCTGGAACTCTTCCTGCGTCAAGTCGAAGGTTTTCTTAGCGTAGTCGATCGAGAAAGGTTCGGCCGACGCGGTTTTGTTGCGGAGAAGGGATTGAAGAAGATTTGGATCGAAGACGAGGTAGAGCTTGCCATTTAGAATGGGCAGCGTCGCGATTGGGTGCTTAGGGTTCTCATTGCTGAAGATGTTGTCAGTACTCGGAAACCTGTGATTGAGAAAGAAGGAGACGAACTGAACGATTCTGCCGTAATCTGCTTGGTGACGAATGATGCCGACAATATGTCCTATCCATGGAATTGTCGGTTTGACTGTTGGCGGTTCACGTGGGTCGAGACGTGGGGTCAACAAATAATTTAGCAGAGACAGAGCCACTGCCGTTGCTAAAACGGCTGTGGTCCACGCTGTAGAAAAGCTGAAGTTTCCACCGCGAAGGTCCACGTACGTCTGGAACAAGAAGCTGCTCGATTGAGAATCCATTGTGCATGTACAAGAGAGAGAGAAGATTAGATAGAATCGTGGTTACATTTATCGTATTGTGCCTGCACACTTTGATCCTTGTCCAAGAGCTCTAAATAATTAGTGCTGATGTGAGGTAAGACTTCGAAAATTAGAACCAGAACAGGTCGGTCAGACAATCCAATTAAGGAACGAAAACTCGTGATGGTGGTTTGCCGACGCCCGACGCCCGACTTTCAAGCAGAGTCAGGATGATGCTGAGCTGTGCTACAACCACTTGGCCATCAGAGAACGACTCATTGATGTTATTTATTCACTTAATTGTGATGCTCATGGCGCATGTCGTTTCGTAGCCCGGAGCCCAATATAGCTTCACGCCTGTAAATCGAGACCATCACTTGGCATACAGATAGCCCGGCGGAGAGCACAAGAGACGAAATAATTTGGTACCTAGGCTGCCTTATGCAAGCTTAGGCCATTATTTAGGCTACTGCATTTTGGCACCCTAAGCCTTAGAGGATAATTGTTCTGACACTTACATGAGAGTAGGGTCAATTATCCATTATACACCAACTCATGAGTCACGCCTAAAGCTTCGCAACTGGCTTCTCTGCAATGACCTTCGCCTTCAAAATCCGTCTCAGAATCTTCCCACTCGGAGACTTGGGCACGATATCCAGTATTCTCACACCACCCTTCAACCACTTATGCCTCGCCTTATGTTCTTCAACATGCTTATGCACCGCTTTAACGACATCGGCGTCAGAAACACCCTGTGCTTCTTTGCTCTTGACAATAAAGGCCAGGGGTACCTCTCCTGCGCGCTCGTCCACGATGCCAATTACTGCGCTGTCGGAGACGTAGGGATGGTCGAGAAGATGAGCCTCCAATTCCGCTGGCGCAACTTGATGGCCCTACAGTAATTAGTATGTGATCGAATGAGGAATTTTATGGATTGACATACCTTGACTTTAATAAGCTCCTTGATGCGGTCTACCACAAAGAAATGCTCGAAGCCACGCTCTGATTTCCTCACGAGTACTTCATCGCCTGTTCTTAACCATCGACCATCTTCGCGCCACACAAATGTCTCGGCGTTGGCCTTCTCGTTGTGTAAATAGCCTAGAACCACGTTTGGCCCTTGTACGTATAGTTCGCCTGGTGTTTCGTATTCGGTGACCTCGTTGCCGTTTTGGTCGATGATCTTGACAATAGCGCCGGGGAGCAAAGACCCTGATGAGCCAAGGAGGGGGTCTGCTTCGCTCGTGTGAAAGACTGATGGTGAGGATTCCGTCAATCCTGTTTACTGTCAGTATACTTCAATTGCCAGTTTGGGTGCGTGGCACATACCGTAGCCCTGGCTGATTCGCCATTTGGGATAAAGCTCCAACAGCTTTTGGATCGTCTCACTTCCCAACGGCGCAGCGCCCGAGAAGATAAGCCTCACAGAACTAAGATCATATTTCCGACATTTATCCTGACTGCTTAGGAGTTGTACAATAATAGGTGGTACCACACTGAGTTGCTCAATGCGGAACTTCTGGATGGCTGCGAGTAGCTGATCGAGCTGGAAGCGCTGCATAACGATTATCTCATCACCTCGGTACTGTGCGATGTGCGCGATTGTGACAAGACCATAGATGTGGCTGAAGGGGAGTAGACCGAGGGCGACTTGTGTGTCGATACCATCTTGTTGTCGGGTACTCGTCTCGTATGTGTGGATCATTAGGGTGCATGCGATAACGTTGTAGTGAGAGATCATAACTGCTTTCTACATTGTGTCAGACAGAAATCCGCCAAGAGAACGACTTTACTTACGGGGAGACCAGACGTGCCACTTGAGTAGCAAAGATACGCAACTTGTCTCTTACCCTGTCCTGGGACCCATGCGGGGATGGACAAAGGCGGAAGATCTTGACCCTCGGAGATGAGGTCTTCAATTGACTTGAAGGATGCATCTGGAGAAGTCTCTGGTAGAGGAAGCAGAAAAATGTGATTATCGGGAATTCCAACAGCCTTGGCTGCCTTCAGGGCAGTGTCGAGTAGAGGCGCGCAAGTAAAGAGCGCTTTCGCACCGGATGAACGAAGCTGGTGTTCAAGCTCGGACGGCGAATGCGCTGAACTAGCAGGCGTAACAATGCCATCTACGCGATGAATGGCGTGCGTGACAGGGATGTAATCAATCTGTCCATTTCGTTAGCATAGATCACCAAATTCAGTAATGGGCTACTTACTGTGTTGAGAGCGTAGATGGCTACGACTCTATCCCACGCTGTTCCATCGTGAGCATCAAACGCGACGTTCTTGGCCAAACCTCGCGCTAGAAAGTCAACCCGCTGAGCGACTTCAGCGGCGGAGCGCGATTGACCGGTTACACCGCACGTATAAGGACTTCTTGATCCAGAAAAGTCTTTTCTGCCTGCTTTGTCTGTGTTGATGAAATCTGCGACACTGATTGAGTCGGGAATGTCTGTCTTTGTTAGATGTTTGTGGCATTGAATTGAGTTTAGAAGGGTACGTACTTGGGAGCTGGGGAGCCCAAGAGGGAGGTTGGAACGCCATTCTGACAATTAAAATTGGATATGAACAAAAAGAGGTCGGTTTAGTAATTTGGCTTCAACTAAGATCTAAACAAGACTAGATAGATGATTGCGACGTAGAGTAATTTGTAGTTGTCCGTCTTCTGCTTACCTCGGTATGCTTCCGCGGCATTAATGCCGAGTTAAATGGCGATCAACGAGGCCCCTATTTTGGGGCAACACCAATTGAAACGGGGGAAGATGAGGCTGACGTCCACAAATCTGGGGAAGCGAATGATTCAGGAAAGGCCTTGAGGAAATACAACGGAAACTACTCGGTAGATGTACCTCGAGCTTCAACATAAGTCGGCGCGATAATCTACTCGCGGGAATAGCTATTATTCTATAAGTGATCTATCTTCACATTTTAAACTTCCTCTTCGCACCAGATAAGACCTCAGCACACCGTCTCGCACTATCTGACTTCTTGCCCAAAATCCACAACGCCCTAATGCACTCCTCTGCCTGCGCCAATTTCTCACCCACCTCTCCACTATCCTCAAACACTTTCAAATCATTTGCCTCACCCATCCAATAAATCGCCGTCTTCGAAAAAGCCCGTATCAGAATTATGGTCCACGGCTCAGTCAAGATCATACTCTCGTTCAGAGCGTGGTGAAATTCGCTGGGTAGGGGTACACTTGGTGTTGTTACGCGCGCGAGGTCGGAGAGTTCTTTGGCGCTGCGCTCGCGGATACGCAGAATCCATTTGCTGTTTGTCCGGGATTGACTTTGTGCTGGGAGGCCAAGGGAGTTGGTATCGATATGTGCTATTAAATCGGCGAGGAGGAGGACGCCGAGGTGCATGTGGGCGGAGATGCAGAGGAACCAGCTCTGAATGCGCCCAGGGATGGAGTCGTAGTTTTCGAGGAGCTCCCTGAAGAATGTGCCACTACACATGGATGTTAGGTATGGTCAGTGCTGATAGGGGCAGTTGGACTTACTGAGTCATGTTCCAATATCGATAGACTCGCACAGACCTCTCGATGACTTCCTCGATCTTCTCTGGACTCTCGCCCTGTCTCAGCACGGTTTGAAGGTACGCAACATGCCTGAACATCAAAACCTTGACAGGCGCAGATCTAGTCACTGCTTCAGCGGCTTCCTCATAGGAACAAGGCCAATGGACAACCAATTTAGGCTTGTCCAAGCTATCCTGTATGAAGAGTGGGACGTTCCAATCCGTATCACCGCGCGCATCGTCATGCTGGCTATTTGCATCGACCACGACAACTGGCCTCTCAGCCATGGACGAACTGACCGTGTCGAACATTACCGTAAGCCAGTAGATGAGACTAACTGTGCTTTGGTCTTCGGTACTCATTAACGACAGAGTTACTGGTCTTTTCTTCTTGCTGGTTTTGGTGATCCCCCTTCGCTCAGCATCGTAGCGATACTTCAAGGTGTGCATTTTCCGGGCTGCGCGTTCCATGTAGATCGGTGGGCCGTCGTTCTCTATAATGTCTGATATTTCCTCAGTGATTGCTTCCCCGTCATAAGTACCGGTAGAGGTGCCTATCGTGTCGTATGTCGAATCGTCTGGTGAGAGGGGTTTCTGGGTAAGCCCGAAGATCATCTCGGCGCAGACAACTCGAAATGACTCGACATCAGCAACTTCATCAAGTGCTCTTCGAGCCTGGTCCCACAAGTTTCGCTGAAGATGGCGATCAAACTCCTCGGTCATCTCATCCATGTAATCGTTCAGCGGGTTGTCGTTCATTTCTGCCATGGAAGGGTACTGCTCCCGCTGACGGCGCGACCCTTGAGCCCACTGTGTTGCAAAAGCCATGATAGATAGGTGAAGAGCCTTTGCAACTGCTGATTCACGCTGTTTCGATACATGAATGAGTTGTGCTGATTGAGCGCCACGATCAAGGTTCAGTGTTCGCCGAAGGACTCGATTCGTCCACGACGAGCCCCATTCTGCGAAGGAGCTCGGTTTGTTGAGATCTTTTGAACCTCCGAACGGACATGTGACCTCGTTTAGCCAGCATGACAGATTATGCTCTAACACGTCGTGGTATATTTGCAACAGGTTTGTCGATATCAACTGGTTGTTTGACCGCATCATCATGGACTGGTCGACCGAGAAAGATGATAGTGAGCTGTATTGGGTATCGCTCCAGGTATTCGAGACACGTCGACGCTTTGCCCGTGAATGTGTCTCATGCTCGTTGATCGTTCCGTTGGGACTTGATGATGAGATGAGGGAATGCTCGCTGAGGTTGATCTCGGGAAGTTGTGTCAGTGAGAATACGTCGAATTGGTCCGGCGAGGGCTGTGTTGGTGGCCCTTCGAAGAACTCCAATGGCTCGCACAAGACATCCGATGGCGCATTGAGATCTTTGAACCCAAGTCCATAGAGGCTGGCATCCAATGGGTCGCTGTCTTGCGATTTGAAGTCGAAAGGTAATGTGTCAAGAGAGCTACCTAGGAACGAGGGGGCATCAAGATCTTGAACTCCAGAGTCCATATCTGAGAACTCGAAAACGGGAGGGAGGGATTGAGAAACGTAGGAAGCCGCGGTCGATTCCGCATCGAGACTTGAATCATCTCCACCCACAGAGGCTGTCGGTGAGCGGCTCTTCTCTGATGACTGGCGTCTTGAAGGAAGTATGCACTCGATGCCCGCCTCTCCACGAGCAGCAGCAGCCAGGGCGTACGACACCTGAATTTGTGTCCAGGCCCAGTTCATAGTACATTTCTTGTTAGTCTTGGTACAATAAGAGCAAGGCGAAGATTGAACTAGTGGTGCTGCAGCGTGTTAGCTAACGAATCGGAGTGCGGAGACATGACATACGCTTCTCCCCGACAATCATCTTGCCATCGCGAAGAGGATCCATGTTCTTGGGCAACTCCAGCTGCGGCGCATCACAACCCCGCTTCGATCTTCTGCATTGGTCGCAGGCATATTGTTGTCTCTTCATTGTGTCGACCTTGAATGTGTTTGAATATTAATGAGTTATTAATGAAGATTGAAGACAGGATTACAGGGAGAAGATATGCACAAGGAAGAAAAGAGTGGGTGGCCGCCCAGTTATCAGTTCCTGATTTCTACCCCAGTTCTGTGTCCCCCACTTCGACCATTTAGTTCCGGATCCCCGGATTAGACGACGTTGGGGCTTGCGAAGTTTCCCCGCGTTCTTTGCTATTTTGGTTTAGTTGGTGTGTCGATTTTGAGAGACGGTGTACTGAGTCACGATGGGTTCAAGACAGGTAGTTACGGTAATCAATTTGCCGGGTCTATGGCTTCTAATTCTAGCTACAAGATTGACTTATAAATCTCAGTCTCAACATTTGCCCAAAGATCCAAAACCTTGCCATCAGCAAATGGTAGAATTTGCGTGCATACAATACCAGCAATACCATGTTCGCGATCCGCCCACCACCATAAATTCGCGAGTCCCGCCCACTGGACAGTGGACTTGGACCGCCCAGACGAGCCACCGTTGGTGAGCATGAAGGTCAACCCCCAGCCCTTTGACGAGTTAGTGAGTATCGACAAGATAGGGAGGAACTTACCTGGGGGGGATCACCCTCGACATGATACAGCTCCTTGATTGGGTTGGTAAGATCAGGTTTAGCTGCAGGAATACCTTGACGGGAAAAGTTGGGGAACTTCTCGATGCTGTTACTAAACATGAGATCGATTGTTTCTTCACGAAGAACTCGGTTTCCCGTCTTTGGGCATGCTCCTCCGTTTAGAAGCATACTCAGAATCTCTGTTGAAATTAGCGATATTCCTCATGATTGTATGTTCAACGTACTGCCATACTCCTGTGGCTGCGCAAACATGCCAGCTCCACCGCTATTGAAGATAGAAGCAACTTCGTCTTTATTATCTGGGTTGATAACCAAGGGCAGGCGCTGCAGATGGTCCCGAATTCGAATGGTGCCGTCTTGTTCTCTTTGGTGCATGTATGCCAGCTTGGAACGCATAGCCTTATCTGGGAACATGCTCATTTTCTTGATACCAAGAGGCTGGAACACATGTTTCTGGAGATAATCGTTCAGACTTAGACCGCTGGTGCGTTCAACAGCTATACCGGCCCAATCGATTCCAGTCTGAACAGGTCAGTAAATGCTTGATGAACGAACTAGGTGACCTACACCGTACTCCCAGCCTTCGCCAGGTTGGAAGAGAAGAGGCAGAGAAATGAGATCCTCAATCCTGCCGGAGAACTCATCCACACCCGCTGGTTGAGTCCAATCTCGAAGCCGCTCATTGAAGAAAGTATACCCGAAGCCAGCAGTATGCGTCAACAGCATTCGCAAAGTGATCAGATTCTTCTTCTCTTCAAAACTCCCGTCAGGCTTCAGGACTTTCATCGTCTTCAGCTCCGGTAGTAGATCCTCACAATGTTCACCATCGTCGAGTTTGAGTTTCCCTTGCTCGACGAGTTGCATGCAGGCAATACCTGCGAGCATCTTCGTGCATGAAGCGATCCAGAAGATATTGTCCAAAGTCATCGGTTCATTCGTTCCGATACCCCTCGTTCCTGACGAGTGAGCGAATATCTCGCCCTTACGATCAACAGCTACGATAGTAGTGCCCGGGATACCGGTCTTTGGATCGGCGCAGGCATCGTCAATTATCGCTTTGACCTTGGCCGTTGCTTGGGCATCGAGAGGCATGATCGCTTGCGTATTTCGTAATAGACTTGGAAAGATAGAAAGTTCTTTAAGCTTAATTGAACATAGTAAGAGACTATTTATGGCTGTATGACTTCAATGCAACTTGACATGTGACTGCGAACAGACACCCACGATGTAACCAATTTTTGAACTTATGCAGCCTGTGTCTTCACCGGCAGGCAAACCAAGCATGCCAAGCTTCAAGCAACTATCTAAGCAGCAATTTGCTTCTGTTATTCTGTCAACCATATCGGCACAGGCCTCTCACAACCCCGCATCAACCGCCAACCCTTTTCTGTCAGTGCCGATCCCTTCCTCTTCGACTGCGGAGCCGTGACCGCAACTCCAAAGAGTGGCTGTGCGCAGACTTGATCCTTGATGATTGCGGGGTAGGTTAGAATGACGGTCCTGTACATAGTTAATTAAAGATTCAGGGTATTCAGGCTCGATGAAGCTTGTACAATGGGCCACGAAGGGGAACTTTTCCTGTTGTCCGTATGTACAGCCTGCCATTTGCGGGGCTAGTCCAACAACCGGATCCAGAATGAGGGCCCATTTGCGACCTGGTGGGCGCTTATTGACATTCAGGTCCCCATTACTGCGTCTTAGTTCACTGGATCCAGAGGAGATGGCAGTGTCAGAGGATCCGTATTCTAGCGACTCGGACCCGGGAGTCAGTCGGTTCAGGATGGGGTCTGGGAGCCCTGTCTTCAATGGACTGATCTGCGCCATTAACGTTGACGATATGGCATCTCTGCCCCACTTGAGAGAATGTGCACCTCTTCTCATACTATGGAGTGTGCCGTAAAGAAGAAGGACAGAATTCAAGGGACTTGCTGTGCAGATAGTTGATGAGAATCACAGCGGAGAGAACCTTGCAGCTAGCGACGAGGTATACCGCAGAGTCGGGACATTTAATATTTATTATCCAGGTAAATCTTCTAAGTCATTACCTGATATGAGGGGCTATATGCGGCATGTTGTGTTGGTATAGCAGGAATCAGGTGAGAAATGACAATAAATGCAAGCCGTCACGTTATATTTGTAATTGAGACAGTTACTGTTTGAGGCACCGGTCATGATGGCTCAATGTGTAGAAAAGCTTTGTTTTTTATTTGTGTAGCGTTATATATCTCCCAACCTGAACAGGCTTTTTTTTTTTTTTTTTTTTTAAAAAAAAAAAGCCGACACGTTACAGGAATCTTTATATGAGCATGTCTCAGTGGACCAGGTGAGGCCGGCGGACAATTTAATTCGCTACTTGATGAGGAGCGCTACCAACAACATCTTGGCAGTTACTGCAGTTCTGGATGATCTGACTTATTGAACTCGTAAACCAGAAGCCAGGACTGTTGGTTGTTGGGTCTATTTCGAGGACTCAGCCCATGTTTTACTAAATCCTTTGGCCCTCAGTCACACTCCTCAAGGCTTCTTGCCAGGCTGCAAGATTATCAACAGGTTTGGGTCCGGGTAAACAAAAGTAGGCAGACATATATAATACCCCTCTTCAGGCACCCACGTCGAGCTTCTCTTATTATCTCTACTTGTAAAACTTGATATGATGTTGAAGCAATCAGCGTTATTCATCTTGGCCTTTATGACTTTTGAAATGTCTTGCACTCTTCGAGAACCCAACCTAGATGTTCTTGTTCCGCCACCCCACGGAACGACGTCAAAAATAATGGAGTGCGAATGGGACGACCCTTTCGGCATCACACGTTTCCCTCGATCCAATTTTGGCAGCGAGGTTGGCGGTTCTGTGAATGGCTGGCCAGCCAAGGGCGGCTTTTACTCCCTCTTTTGCACTGCGGCAGAGCTTGAGTTCCTGGGCCTCGACCGATTCGAGCCCTCTGAAAGATCAGAGGATCTCGAGAAGGAGGAAGCTCACTGCGCTAAGATGCGTCAACTTGGAGCCCGATGGTATCATAACATCGAGCACAAATTGCACTCCAAGAGAAGGCTCTATCACTACGACCCTGATGAGCCAAAGGTATTTATTGGGTGGCCAGCAAGTGGTGGTGTCTGGGTTCTGAGCACCAATTTACGGCAAGCCACAAGGAAAGGTATGGGGAGAATTGGCAACGCTTTCACGATGGAGGAACGCTGTAAGATGATTGAGCATTTCGGAGGGGAGTTTTTTGCTGATCCGAAGGAATGCCCTCACTTGGATCTTGATGGTTCACGGGAGGAAGCCGGGGTAGACTACGCGACATGGAACCGGATTGTTTGAGGTCAATTTAGAGAGATGACGGACCATGCGATGACAGAGACTGAAGATCTACTATATATACCAAATTGATTGACTGGCTGGTACATACGACCAAAGGTAGTGGAAAATACGGGATCCCGTCCGCTCTCCCATAGTCAAGCCACTAACCGGCGGATTAGTAGTTGGGTCGGTGACGACCAGCGAATCCCCGCTGTTGTATGTTTCTTTTCTTTTTTTGCCTTTTTGGTGCATTCTGTAAATCTCTTTCTTCCATTTCCT
>QHHJ01000082.1:0-79293 GCA_004367495.1 Fusarium scirpi
CAGGGTTTTCCCGAGAGCCGTCCTGCAATTCGAGAGCTCTGATGGTGTTTAAATGGAGAAGGCTAGGCTGTTTTTCCTTGTAGTAGCAGTAATCGCTCTATCCTTATGAATGGAAATTTGATGGTACTCTTTCACATACGACCATACCTATCAGAAAACTCGGGATCCCGTCCGCTCTCCCATAGATAAGCTGGTAAGGGGCTGATTAGTAGTTGGGTCGGTGACGACCAGCGAATCCCCGCTGTTGTATGTAGTAATTTTTGGCCTTATGACTGACTCATTAGCTTACCCAAGCCATTATACCCACTGAGCACGTATCTGACTCGCATTGAGTGCGAGTAATTCGCTTCTGCTGGTCCGTCTTCTACTTTGCTTTGAATGCATACTCAATCAAAGCCCACTGCTGCTAGATGACCATCTCGATCGACGTTTTCATTTCTTTTTTGAAAGAGGGACATCGTTTACAAAGATTTGCAGGTAAGAGCATAGTAACCTTCAATATAAGACAAAGGTCATAGGGTGAGATCGGACAATAACTTGTAACACAGAGCACCCTGGTGCCTGATCCGGCCCTTCCCGACCTAACCCACGGCGGAAGTGGAGATTAGTCGTCTTCCTTCCGCGTTACCCTCGCGGCTCGGTTTAGTCACTTGCACAATACTAGGGAGATATCTTAATCCAGCGTTCATATCGTATAGCAACCAGAATATAGATATAGAGTTGCTTGAAAGGTATGGGCGGCCTTGATATAACTAGCCGCTGAGAGCTCCAGTTGATAGAGCTATGCCGATGTCTTCTACCTCTTTCTCCTAATCTTACTAGCTGCCTTGATAGGTTCCATGACCCAGCTCTTCTTAAAATCCCCTACCTCGTCATCTTCAGCGGTAAACCAAACAACCTCGAACCCAAGCACCTTATCATCCTTGGGAAACTTGAACTTTGCAATCTTCTCAGCATCTGCGTTCCCAATATAGAACGCGTCTAGTTCTGAAACAATAACACGATGACCCTTTTTGAGAACCTTTTTCGTAGCGCCGTCGTGCCATGTTTGGACAACCCAGTCTTTAGAAAGCTTGATGTTCTTTCCAGAATCGGTAAGCGGGTCATCCCACACAATAGGCGTTTTAGTGGGGACAAGTGCAGGGAGGCGGTTGAGGAAGTTGTTGAAGAGGGTATTGTCCGATTTTGTGTTGTAAAAGTATTCTACTTCGTCGGCGCCGAAGTGGTAGTACGATGAGTTGAAGACCTTGTCCATAGTGTAAACCAAGCTGCTTGCAAATTTGAATGTTTTTTCCTTTCTGATATCCAGCTGTGCATCCGGATCATCGAGACTCGTCTCGCCAACCACCAAGTCCTTTTTCCAAACACCACTGCGCACGTTAGTTCAGCGCTATCTTATAGACGTTGCAACTTACAAAATATCACCATGACCGGGCATATCTGTCTCAGGATACACATTGATTCCAAGACTTAGTCCATGCAGCACGACATTGCGAATGTCCCCAAATGTGTAGTAATCGTCAGTATGACTGTATTTCACACTTGTATCTGTCAATCCCTGATACTGTGGCCACAAGATAGGAAAGCTTTCTGCATCGTAGATGTGCCAGTGGAAGTAGTTGAAGTTGTATTGGTGTAGGATTTGTAGCAGTTGGAGGATAGCTTTGACAGGGAAAAATTTCCTGCCTGTGTCTAGCATGAAGCCTCTGTGAGGATAAAGGTCAGTCATCTTGTGCGAAGAGAATCAAGAGTAAGTGCCAAGAAGATCAAGAACGAAGACGGGAGGTAAGATCAGCGGTCAGCATTAATATAAATAGTTACATAGGCTAGCCGGATCTGGCCAGTAAGCGAGATTGCCGCTTGCGGTCAGCTGGAGGAATGTGGCTCCATCTGTCGGTTAACACGGCTCGTCAAACAAGACTAGCCAGCATACCTGAATCCTTCTGATGTTGCTTAGACCAACCTGGACCTCACAATGAGAATGTGATTGTGAAATGCAGCATGACAACATTTGTCGATTGGCTGAATTGACTAGGCTATTTGTACGCTATAAATATTGGAACTTGAGCTAACTTGATTGAGAGGCTATAACTTTACTGTACCTATTACGCAATTTTGCAACAGTGAAATACATAGCAGAAGTACAACTTATGTAGTTTGCCTTGTGGTGTTAGTAGAGCCTTCTCTTTCACAGTGAAAATTAGAATAGATCTGAGTTGACATCCTTGGACTGCATAGATCGTACATTTAGCATGAAGTCAAATCAAGCAGTAACAGTGTATTTTGAAAGCCTTCTATAAGGCTGTCACAAAAAACACATCTCGCTCTAAATACACAAACAGGGAGCAATACTAAGGACAATGTCTTTAGTAAAATTACAAATATACCTATCAAGTGAGCGTTAAAGTGACAAGTACATATCAAAGGTAAGAAGTCAACTTCCACCGAGCTACCCTGCACTGTGTGTCCCAAATATTGTAACTAAATTACCATAATGTTATTTCAGAAGGTCTAGGTTACCAAGATGTACTAAAGTTAAAGTTATCTTATCTTTTTAATTAGAATACTATTAGAAAATAATGCGTTTAGCTTAGGGGAATACTTCTTTTCTCTCGTTACACAAATGCGACCGACTGTGTCTCATTGAGTGAGAAACAAATTGAGTTAACCATAGCTTTAAAGTTATAGGTGTCCTGAAATGATACTGGGCACGTAAAGGGGAAGAGCCGGCGTCATGAGCTGGTATATGTCTGGATACCCATTTGTAAAGCGCGGTACTGTGCAAGGTCAAGTAATTGCCATGTGATACAGTTGCCTCTGTGCCCAGGTTCTTTCAAGCTCAACAAGCCGCGTTTGGGATGATGTCTTGTGCGAAAAGTGTCATTGAGAGATAGCTTTGCAGATTCCCCGGAGGGATAGCTTCTTTTAATTTATCGTAATCAAAATTCATATTGTGTCTAGTCAATCAATTAGGAGGTACAATAAGTGGAGTCCGTGGGCTTTCCTACTCTTATTTGTAGTATTTTAACAAAAGCCAGCAATAATTCCGATAACAAACAACACATAAAGTAATAGAATAGTGCAAAAAAACCCACTTGATAAGGAGCATAACCGATATCGGAGGCTAGACGATAATAAGTAGAGTAGTAGACGAACCTTGAATAATAACGCCAGTATTTGAACTACCCGGCTAAAATAAATTTCAAGATAGTCCGATAGTAGGAAATGATATTCAAGGGTAAGGGAAACCTTCCATTGTAGCATTGCAATAGATAGAAGAGCAACACTGGGCAATAGCAAGAATGAAAGCTCCCAGTAGCGGAGAATGGGCTTTAGGATCAACTGGACTTTCCAGAGACAATGATAGAAGACCCGGAAGTAGACCGGAGACAGATAGCCTCTTGTGAAGATGTCAATGGTACCTCGTAAGAAATGAGAAAAGTTGGGTACCATGGTGAAAAGTGGTGGTAGGCGTTGAGTGGATGATCGAGTGTTTATTTCTGTTAGGGGTTGTGGTGGTTAATGTTGCTGTGATGATTGTTGTGTTGGTAATAGGTGTATGTAGGTATTTATTATTGACGCAGCACTGATATTCCAAAGTTTGTTCGTAACCTTACAAAGAGTGCAGTCTACTTAGACTACTCAAATGGGAACAAAAGGCTGTTCAAACGAACAATGGCACCAATAGCTCTAGCACCGGAACCTATTTTTAAATCTCTTTGTAATTGTACTGGAAAGAGGAGGAACAGATGACGGTTCAAGCGCAAAGCTGCAATCTTTCTTTGACACGGATCATTCTCTTTGTCCGATAGATAAGCCGTGGCAGAATTTTCATTGGCTATTTTTACTCTGGTGGTTGTCGTTGCACCCAAGAGGCCTCCGCTGACTAGCTATTGTTGGCCTCTTCTGTTATTATCCCCCACACCACACCCGTTTACCCTTTGTACTCCAATTATTATTTTCAGCAAACACATCCTGCATGGACCAACCTCTCGAGTTCGGGAAATCATAATTGATTGGCCTACCATTGTGAAGTCAATTATTTAACCCCGAACCGACACTTTTCGCTTGACTCTGAGACTTTATCATTCATCAAGAACACCATGAGTGCCATACAGCGCCGGCATCGAGATCACATGTCTCTTTCACAAAGCGAGTCTCCGTTTCCTGATCCGAAGTTGCCATCTCATCAATATAAATTCCGGCCAAGACCGACAACTCCAGCACAGCCTATCACCCAGAGACGCATCATCCGGAAGCCTAGCCCTTCGCTTTATCCAGATGAAGGTAACTTGAGCCTGATGGATGGAGTGGACCTGTATCAGTCTAAAGAAGTTGACTCGAATCTCTCAAGGCAATGACCATCACACCTCGCAACAACTTAGCACAATGCTCATTGTCATCATAACATCTACTATAAGCTTTTTGTTTGGAGTTTATGTTGGCCAGCATGGTCCCTGTGTATCCAAACCTTCCTCTGCTCTCGATCGCCCAGCATCTGGCCTTGGTGCACCAGACCTCCCTGCATCCAACTCGAACCCCAGCCGTCTACTATTTGACATACATCAGCCAATAGTTCAACTGACCACCACGATCAAGACAGTGCCTGACTTCGTAACGGAAATCAAGCAAAGCCTTGAGAACTACCAAGGAAACCTTTCATCGGCAGTCTACGTTCCCAAAAGATGGGCAGAAGACTGTCGTGGCGGAAGTGATCCCTGGAGGAACTGGTGGGACTCTCCAGTGTGTGATGTAGGGTTCACCGAATACAGTAAGGCAGAACAAGCGGATATCGACGAACTCTTGTCTATGATGCGGGATCTCGAAACAGAGCTCAGGTTATTATATCCTTCCATGTCAAGAAACTGGTACACATTTCAGTATTTAGAGAGCATTCTGGACTTGTGTATAAGTGAACTTGGAAAGGACATGGACAGACCACCGACAGACATTGCTAGTGTCTATTTCGGGTCACTGGACATGAAGACCAATACCACCTTTGAAATGCACCGCATAGTCCGATCGTTGGAAATGGCCTTTTACAGAGCGCACCAATCTCTCGATAAAGTCAACGAATTGACAATCACACTGGGTGCATTTCTAGAGCTTCGACTTGGTATTACCAGCGACAAGTATAACACTGCTGAGACAGAGCTAAGGTGAGCAAGCCAGTTGCTGTTCCATCTTGAAGAGCAAATACGACGCCGTTGTGATGAGCTCGAGGCATGGGAGATTGTGGTGAAGGTATTGGAGGGCTCTGAGGAATATGGTCATTTGAACTTGGAGACCGTGATGTCGATTGCAATGGGGAATCGGTCGGTAACGGACGAGGGGATACACGGCAGATCCTGGGTAGGACGGGGGAAGGAGATGTTAAAGTATGATATTCAACTCCCCTCTGAAAACGAACAGTACATCGCCTTGTCCTTAGCAAGAAGGGGTTTACAGGCACTGTATTTAGAATGATCGCAGAAACACTCGAGTTAAAAGGAGGCAAAGGAGCCTTTGTGTCATTTTGTCTGTATATCTTGATGACACTGCTTTTCAAAAATAAGACTCGAAATATATGAAATCAGCCAGTGGTTGGTCATCAGCGTGCTAGACATTTCTTTCTCAAAGACGTTGAATGGGGCAGGACTGTGGTGCGAAATCTAGCCGTAGCCTATATTACACCATCTCAAAACTCGGGCGATTATTCAAATGTCCACTGAGCTCTGAGGTATAGTGACACAATATTCCAATGTATTTCTTCTTTCTTTCTGACATGTACAACAGTCTAGTCAATCGATTCTATCATCTTATGGGACCCAATGTTCCACTGTCTACATACCCAAACTGATGCCGTTTCCAACAGGCACAAGTTACCGACAGCGAGGCTAGTGAGAGGCGTCCACACGCCAACAGACGGAACGATTTCTGAATGATCGATCCCAGTCATGCTTGGTCTGTCGAAGTCATGGATGTGTTCTCTGCACATAACGACGCATGAGCGACTGGAAGATGCAGCTTATACCACTGCCAGAAAATATCATGGCTCCAAGCGATCAGGTGCTGAACCCCTGCGATCGCCTTGAAGGTCAACAGCAAGGTATCGGTTGCGCCAAAGCGGTCACGACAGCACCAGAGCATCTAAATAATCGATTAGCCATTGTCCAAGACTCAAACCTGCAAAGCACTTGCCGTCTTGTTGGTAGAGCGATCAAATGTCGACGCAACGAAGAACCATTTATCTCCGTGAACGACAAGACCTGGTATAAAGTCCAGCTCATCTACCTTGTCTCCAAACAGCTTGACCAAGTTTCGCCACTGGGCTGCGTGCTACACAGCCAGCTGGAGGAGTGCCTTGTCGTCGTTGGAGCCATCCTTCTTGGTCGTAACACTGACAGAGATCGGGTAAGGACGCAGACTCGCGTGGTTGCTGTGGTTGATGGCGGTATCGTTAAGGCTGGGTCGGATCTTGTTGATCAGATCCTGTGTTTTGGGGTCGTTGTCGTTCTGAGGGCGGACGTAGAAGACATAATCGACCTTCTTGCCATGGTTGTTGTTGATCAGATACGTTGGTTGAATACCGGCACTCGTACTGCAAGTCAAGTCAATTTTGATTGTTAGAAGTCAGGGCACCACAAGATACGTACCAAGCTTGGAAGACGTGGAGATGTCCGTCGCGAGACTTCTTGTCGTAAAAAGCAAGAGAAAGAAGGGGCGAGTGGACGAGATTGTTCCATCCAGACTCATCATATTGCTCACGAAAAGCCTCTCCAGCCTCGGCGACAATTAGTTGGGCGGCTGAGAGCTCAATCTCCGGGGTCAGATGTTTAGCATACGACTTCTCGGAGTCTAGAAACACGTGAGACTCAAAGTCGGCGTACGTCTCCTCGTCGTGCTGACGCAACTTGGCGATGTCGGCCTGCTGTGTGTCAGTTGCATCTTGGGATGAAGGTGAGTTGACCAACCTCTAGATATTTGGGGACAAAGCCGAGGTCAGCACTCATTTTGCGAGAGAAACGAACCATACAGCGAGGGATTCGTTTGTCGGACATTTCGAGTGGCGCTACCTCAACGCCACCATCGGTAAGGGCAAGAGCTGACAGAGACTTGCTTGGGGATGGTTGTGTGGAGGGACGGTCACTTTCACCATCCTCATGTTTCGAAAGGGACGACGCGGTACCGATCCACTTCCGCTTGCTTGAAGGAAGAGGCATCCCGACACCCGAATCAGCACGCCGCGGCTCTTGCGAAGAAGGCGGCGACAAGAGTTGCTCAGAGTCAAAGTGAGGGCGCTTGCGATGATGAGGCCCCCACTTTAGATGGCCGGGCAACTAGAAATTGGCAGTGACAGTCCCTGACAGAATGGATATCTTGACCTGGAATTGTTATCTTATCTCTTCCAATTTAAACCAGATTGACTGGTTGTTCAATTAATAATCAGTCAATCCCGAATAACATGTTCACTGTTCTGGGAATCCATTGTGTGAGGATCTCTTAGTCTTGCGATACGAACTCCAATCTTGCCTTACCCTCAGTTCTGACGATCCGCCCAATCATTCGCCTTCCTAAATGCAGTCATGACTGATCGACTTGCAGATGTTAAAGCCGATTCCGGTCTCCGGAGTGTAGTCGTCCGTTGGCGGTTAAAAGGCGTTTTGGATTGTTCACACGAGCCAAGGCCCGGACAAGAGAGGGAATGTTGAAGTGTTCTTTCACCCAATCTTACCCACTAGGAGCAGTCAGGTGTTCCAAATTGAGTACTTCTCTGTGTTTTTGATCTGTACAGTGTCATGTGCCACTGGCCAGCATAAAGGATTCACGAACTAGCTGCATTTCGTACTCAGGGAAGCCTAAGAAATCCTTCCAGATACTTAACCGGACATAGCTTACTCCCCTCACTGCCACATTACAGAAGGATTTCGGTTAGTACTAGGAGCGACGGTAAGCTGCTGGGTTACATTGCTGCATCCTCCGAGATCATCATTGCGTTATTGGGTAATTCTATGTGAAGGATTTGGCCATTTATCATATTGGGAACTCTAAACAGCCTAATGTTGTTCTGATTTTTCGTATATCACAAGAACACAAGAACTGAGCTTATTCAGTCGCGGAAAACGACAGTTATTTGATCCATTCTCATTATTGATAACCATTGGATCAGACAGAAGATAGTTCTAGACCTCTGGGCTCGAAATCAGACACACCGTCGACCAACTAGCTATAATAATTCTCCTCCCTACGCCCCACCAATGTATGCCACTTCCTTCATCAATCTCGCCCTCGCGAGCCTGGCTATCGCCTCACCACAAGGTGTTCGTGATAAGCCAATCGTGTTCTGGGCGCGCCTCTACGCCGACTCGGCCGATTGCAGCGGTGCAGCGACCTACGGCTACCTCTCCACCCAAGGCAATTGCATCAACAGGACTGTTCCCGGAACTGGCTCAGCAATTATACGCATTGGAGAGGTTGGCAAGTACTACCTCGCAGGATGGACCGAATCTGATTGCAAAGGCAAAGTCGTCCTGGTGGAAACGAACCCTGGAGTCTGCATCGATTTTGGTGGAACCGAAGTTAAAAGCTGGTCTGATGACCTGAGCCCATTTGGGGAGGAAGGAGTGGCCCTGAATATGTAAACTTATAGCTTGGTAGCACATTTAGCCTGTGTCGTGGTGCTCTGCTCGAGATTCAGCCAGGTCCCATGACAGTTCAACATACCAACTTTGGAACTCTCGGCAGCCTGCTCCCACAAGTCAATCTTCATGCACTCAAAGACATGTTATAGTGTAACGATCAGTAGATCCTTTGGGTCGCTTGACCCACGCGCCCCATGTACGATACCCTTAGCGTCGCAGAGCAGAGTCCTCCGTCCTTTGCGACGCCTGGGTTACACAACCATATCCCGCCACATACGAGCTTCTGCACCTGTTCATGACGTCTCGCTGTAGGCCGATTGCCATGGACTCTGCAGCATCTGAAAGTAAGACATTACGACATAATCTTCATTACTTATCTTTTCGCGCAAATCGTGGAACTCTCGTGATGTTGCGGCTAATCTTGTGTCTTAAGCCCTGCGTCTACAGTTTCTACAGCGCACCGACTTGGGAATTTCTCAAGACCTTTCCTATCGATCAATTGGCTCGAAGTTGACTTCATTGGGAAGCTTACAGCCTATATAATATTTTAAGAAGTTCATATGACGTCCGACAGACTTGCGAGCATCGTAACAAAAGGCGACGTTATTGGCCCACCGACGCGCCTTGACTCGCAAAATCTTGGAGTTCGAGTGTCAGAAAAATTGTCGTTGAAAGCATAAGAGATAAACCGATTTAGTTCTCTCATGTAATTTTAGACTAGCTCTAGAATACTTTTGTTTTCACAGTCTAAACCTTAGAGGACATTTTTCTATTACTTGCCTGCTCGGGAATTTGCTGTAGCTACTCAACGAGCCACTCAGAAAGCTTCAATCTTCAGGTGCCCAGAAAGGAACAATGAAGGAGAGATATTTGCTTGTCGCTTTTCAATCGATTGTACTTGACGGAGGGTGTCAGCCCTGGGAATGAGGACTTCACAGTTACACTCCAAAGGTTGGAGCTTCAAATACCACCACCGTTGTCTAGATTCTCATTCTAGTTCAACGAATCATCTAAAGGGGAATTCCGCCAAGACTCTGTATACGATCTCTATCCCAAAAGTACGAGCCACGTCGCCACGGGGCCAAAGTTCGGTAAGATTGACCTTCGATACCTTCTCATGGCTGCCAGGGATGAGTCTCAAGTGTTCCCTTGCGATGGAGATCGATTCCGTTTACCATAAGTACCAATGGATCCGGGCTGTGGGATACCTTGTAGAACCAATCTAGCATGAATTCTGTTTGTGACAATGGATCCATGCACTGCATTTTGTATAACAGGCCAACGCCTTGACTTGTGAGAACATGTGCAAAGTTCAGCATCTCTACTCTTGTTTGTCTCTCCCAACGGCTTCTCTGCTTTTCCTGGTCGCGCGATGGGGGTATCGTGGTTGGAAGATTGGCGGTAGTGTTTCTGATCATGGTCAGGTATTGATTGAACACATAATATGTGATGGAATAAGAGACCTCTCGTTCTACAATGGTTTCAAGTGAGGTGTTGAAGAATCGCTGCCGTATTGATACGTTTCTCTTGAACAAAACCTTCTCGTGAAGGAAGAATATCCGACAATAGGTCTCAAATTGGATTGCAGCCTGGATAAATCGTCGCTTTTCGTTCAAGGAGAGAACCAGAGATGCCGGTTTGACCATCTCTGAGCCTTGCTTTTCCCACCAAGCTTTGGGCGCATAGCTGTCCGTAACCCACTCCAACTCGATAAGAAGCTGTCGTACGCTGTAAATGAGTCCTAGCTCAGTCGTAGAGATCTCAAATCTGGCATCTTGGTGGCGATAGAGACGCAGACTGGCCTGCTCTGCTTCTCTCACCTCTGACTGCGTCGATGGGGCATTTTCGGAATTTCTGCAGCGTAGGCGTAATGCTGATAGGAACATGGACAAGTTGCAACCCACGTGGCGGTGGTTGAGGTCGTTAACGGCTGAGTTGAGAAGCTGGTGTCTGTGGGTAAAGAAATGCTGTAGAAATAGAGGTGATGTTTCATCAACGTACAGATGTCGCTCAAGTCCAAGAGTTCTATGATCTCAAGGATTATTTCCGGGCTTAGACGAGTGATGTTCGTCATAGTGAAGGCTTCTGTCGTGCAAGTGTGACTAGGAATGTTATCTATCATAGGGCATGTGAGCCAGTCTAGTTGTGAGTATAGGCTGATGATGATATTCTGAATTGCATTTGGTGGGGGAATGGCAGATATTTATACTTGTTTTAAAGCCTCTTTGGCTTTTTAAACTCTTATTCTGAGTCAGGCCGTTGCGCAAGCCTTAGGGAACACATCTATATATCCAGCCACATACTAGCATCTGCACGTATTCCATTAAATAAGCTTTTAAATCAGGATTGAATTTAGGATCCCAAATATCGGGCATGATGTTCCAAACAGCGGCTGCACAGCCTGCTTGACTCGCCGCAAGCCCGAGGGCTGAAAGTTTCCGTATGGAGAGAGACCAACATATCCTATTTTATAAAGGACGAGATGTTGTAGTACCAAAGAGGTGTCACAATTAATATTTCTAGCTTAATGGCAATATACATGCTCAGGATAAATGCAGACTATATATCTCTAAGCCATATCAGTGTGGCCAAGGTGTTTTCCGTAAAGTTCAGGCACGCGCCGATGCTCCGCAGGCTACGCTGAAACCTGAATTTTACGTGAATATACTGTTGACTCCGAGATCTTTCCAAATTGGGGCCTTGGGATGAACCTGTGTGTGCCTAATCACAGGCGTCGGCTCGGTGTGATCATCGGAGTCAGTGTGGGGCTTCTCGCTTATCGAATGATCAAGTCATCCCGAAGTTTGGGACCGTGTCATACTAACACTGTTGGAGAAGATTCAGGGCGGCTAAAAACGTGCGGTAGGATTGGCCAAGAGATTTGTGGCCTGATGTAAGGCAAAACTTGGTGCATGATCATTATCGAGAAGTTCAAGTATAGCGGCGGCTACTTGGAAGAGTCCGAATTATAGTTACAGCAAACCACAAACTCAGTTAATTGTTTAATAACCTCATTTTATTGAGATAGTTTCATTTCGCTAGGGCAACCTGGTAGCTATGAATAAATGAAACCAGTAGCCCGTTATTTTATTTTACTATAAGGCACTTATACAGCTTTACTGGATTGTTGAAACTGGATGCAAGGCTTCATCAGCTTCTCATACGATCTAAGCTCTAAATCTTTGCCTTGCGGAAAGATTTCGATAGGATTTGTTGTGCAGAGCCAAAAGATTCCCGAGACCTAGCCCCTGACCTTTCGTCCCTCGGTTGGGATGTGTCACCACCAGTTCCACCGTGCCCATTTCCAATCAATGACCTCTTCAGTGCAAGCTGGTTAATCTTCCAGCCCCTCAGTACAAACAAAAAACTTGCCGCGACAATATACATGAACCCGGTGAATAACTGTGTCCCTAAGTAGGACCCTGTATCCTCGACAATCGCCAACGCAATTGCTTCACTAAAAGTACAAGGGATTGCTAAACTGATCCACATGGGCGTAAGCCCAAAGGCGACGTCTCTCATGCCCACGACTTCGATCATAAGGGGCGCAATGGCAGCCCAAAAAACACCCCCGACGATGCCTTCTAGCATCGCAAACGAAACCAAAGTAGCATAGGTCTGAGTACATACCCACATAGCAAGCGGCAAGACTCCTGCTACCAAGGTCATAATTGCCGCCATGTTGATGCGTCCAAATCTGTCGCTTAAATATCCGACCAGAGGCCGACCGACTGTCTGACCTAGGTTGAATATGGCACTGACGATGGAGGCTTGGGAAGAATCCAATCCGAGATGGTTGGCAAAGCTAGCAAGAGTGAAGATAAGGATAAAGTACCCTAACATGGTGAAACCACCAAATCCAATCAAGAGCCAAAAGCCACTAATATTAAAGTGCTTGGTTTGAAAAGGGTTGCGAAACTCGCCTGCAGAAGTTTTGTTACGATCTCTAATAAGAATGATCATAGACGTATTGACTACAAAAGCCAGGATGCCGAGAGTTCGAAGAGCCCAGTGAGGGCCAAGATTGCTGATCATAGCACCCGCGGCCAATGAGTATACCGTACCGCCGAACGCAGCACCAGCCAAGGCAAATCCGGTAGCTAAAGAACGCCTAGTTGTGAACCACTGTGGAATGACCGCAGCAGTTGGAATAAAGAGTAGGCCAAGTCCAAGACCGAATAGGACGCCCTGGGTGAGGAAAAGGTGCCATGATCGAGAAGCTAGGCTAGCGCAGACTAAGCTCACGGACTCAAGGAGCATGCCAGCGAACATGGTAGGCCTGATACCAAAACGTCCGACAGAGAGAGTTGCAACAGGGGAGACAAGAAAAAGACAAGTCAGACTGAGGCCGCCAATAAAAGCATATTCTAGAGCTGTTGTCCCCGGAAATGTATCGGTATCAAGATAATTGGCAAGAAAGACGGCGTATGCTGAGCTGAAGCCCCATGAGTGCATGTTGATAATGGCTGCGGCGGCCGTGCAAACCCATCCATAACCTCCATTCGGAGGGTCGTCAGCTGCACATTCGGCTAAAGGCTCGGCTGTCGCGGTGAGCATACCCCCAGAGCTCTCCTGAGACTTTTGTTCTGGAGGATTCTGGGGAGCGTCGTATAACGGAAGATTGATTGACATGATGCTTAATAGTTCGATTCGGTCGGCCTCAGTACTTCATGGGAGAGAGTGACAAAGACGTTGGCAATAGAAGATGAAGCAGATCGTGAAACAATTTTCCTAGGCATATTAAGATAGCTAATTATAAAGCCTCCTGTAAGTACAGATACCCCGGTGACTAAGTATAAATTACTCGCCAAGATATGCTATGCAGAATATCTGATGCCGTCCATCAACGGACAAGCCAAATCTGCTCATTCGGAGTGTTATTCCATTCTCCCACAGTATATTTCGGCCAGCTAATTGACATAGGACACCAAAGGTTGCTCCAAGTAGACTCCACTTTTGAATGATGCCACTGTCATTGCCGCTTCAGAATCGAGATGACAAATAAAGTCTCCGCCATCTCTCCGCGGTGCATCCACTGTTGAGGACTGTTGGCTCCACACTCACCACTCGGAAGCATCTTCCATTTGCACCTGTACTTTTAAACTACAATGTGATTACTCAAGCTCAAGGTTCAATTTGATAATGAATCCGAGGTCCGGCTAATCAAAATTACCATGTTTACACTGCTCCGCTGCATCAGGTCAACCCCGAACAAAGACCGGTCTATTCTGCAAAGTCTTTTCTAGATCATCCAAACACATTTTTATCGTCATCTTAAAATGGAGCCCTACAAGGAACGCCGCTCGAGATTGTCAGAATCGTTCCCGTGGGTTGAGGATCCATTCATCTCGAACGCGCCCATGAGCGGCTTCGCAACAAACGAACTAGCCGTAGCAGTTACAATGGCTGGAGGCCTCGGTCAGATCGGATTCACAGGCAGCCCGGGAATATTACACAGAGAACTGGAAGAGGCAAAACTAAAGCTAGACGGAACACCAGTGTACGACGAGATTTCTAAGGTGCTCCCGGTCGGCGTTGGTATCATCGCTTTTGGTGGAAGTTCGAAAGCTTGGATTCAGGTGTTTGCTAAGTATAGACCAGCCATGGTGTGGATTTCTTTTGGAACCAGCGACGAGTTCAAATCATGGACCGAGAACATACGCGCTGTGTCGCCAGATACTAAAGTATGGGTTCAAGTAGGAAGTGTCAATGCGACTTTAGAAACAGTGGCAGCTTGTACACCAGACGCTCTTGTGCTACAGGGCACTGATGCTGGCGGTCACGGTCACAAACATGGAGCAAGCATTATTACTCTGATCCCAGAAGCCTCAGATGCGCTACACGAGAAGGGATTATCCAACATTCCTATAATCGCCGCGGGTGGCATTATGGACAAGAGGGGCGTGGCGGCGGCTGTTGCATTGGGTGCGTCAGGTATCGTCATGGGCACACGCTTCCTGGCATGCCATGAAATCGAGATAGCCAATGATGTCGTGGATGAGTGTCTCGTCACTTCTGATGGAGGCGAGGCTACGGTTCGCTCGCGGGTCTTCGACGATATTTGGGGCCAAAACTTCTGGCCTGATATGTATGACGGCAGGTGCTTGCGAAATGCCGTCTACGACGACGTGGAAGAGGCGGGCATGAGCCTTCAAGAGGCTCGGGCGGGTCTTGCCAATCGAAGTAGTGGCGGAATGGGCTCTGCGTTCGTAGTAAGGGATTCGTATACGATCTGGGCGGGAACTGGTGTCGGAATGCTTAAGAAGCGAGAGCAAGCGGCGGATATTGTGAAACAGATTCGAGAAGAGACAAAGGACCTAATGAAGCACATGACTGGAATAATTTAAATCTATTTAGTGGTATCAAACGGACGTTTGTCAGAGTTTGAAAGAATGAATAACACGTGAGCCATCTGCCGAGCACACGCATGTTGAATATCGGTGATCTTATGTCTTAGCCCCCTAGTCAACCTCGACCTTTAGCCACTCGGAGACAATCCAGAGGCTAAGAGATGTGGCAAAAAGGTAGCCGAAAGGCTCCGCGACCCTTCTGGGTAACCCGCCACGTAGACAATTTGCAAATACGGCCTCGTAATTAAACTATCTCGATTCTTATGCATTGATGCAGGGCCATCAAAGACCCCAATCTTCTAGTATCAGAACGAAGGTATTATATGCAACATTGAAATGGCACAAAGGCTTCCAGCTTGCGATCCCTGTCGAGCTCGCAAACTGGCCTGTGATCATTCACAACCATGCACAAGATGCTTAGAGCGAGGTCGCGAGATGGGATGCGTGTATCACCCTAAGCCATTCAAAAGCTCAAATACAAAGTCTCAAAGAGACAACCCAGTCCTTGTCAAACGAGGGTATCTTTCCACGTAATGGTAGCGACAATTGACTAATGCAATGTCCTACCAGGTCGAGCTCTTGCTCCAATAAGGCAGTCGTGTCCAATCCAAGCAACTCTGTGGTTGCTGAAGCAGTCGCACCGCAGATACGTTATCCTAATCCTGCGTACCTTGGTTCTTCCAGCCACACTGCTCTTTTCAATCATGTTAGAAAAGGAAATGGTGAGCCTTTTACCCCGGGCTCGGAAGAAGGCGGCCAGGAGATCAGTCCTCGCTTCGATGCGTCTATCGATAAGAATCTAGTAGTAGTAGGCACTCAGTTTCTGAAAGAACTCAGTTGTCTCCCGAACATCTTGACTTACTTTGACCTTGTCCAAAATTGGGTCGTTAAGGGAGCTAACATGGGCTTGGTAGAACCACTCACTCAGCTGTGCTCTCAAAACACAAGACTGGTGTTGTCAACGCTGGTCGGAAATCCTGAAATGGCTCCCAGCGTTTCCCAAAGCCTTTTTGCTCAATCTTCTCTTCCTATGTCGACGAACGCTACAACCACGGTCGAGGATTTCTGTAATGGTTTTGATGAACCAAAAGCACGATGGGAAACCATTGCTTTATTTTTCACGGCTGCCTGTCGCGCAGCGACCGATATACCTTACGTAGTAGGTGTATACGATACCCATCATGATCGGCAGAATATCCAAGCAACAGCAATGCGCTTTGCTGAGGTACCGGACCAAGGAAATTGGCATATGCAGGATAACCCACAAGATTTTGAAATCGACTTTTGGCTTAACGTCTCAGAGCATCCAGTTGTTCCAAGTTAATTAGATCTTTCAGGGTCGGTAATATAATTCTCTCACTTCTCCACTATAGAACGCAGTGTTTTAAATCGTAATTTTATCATCATATGGATTCTTCCATCAATATCTCCTAAGTTCTAGAGAAGGCTAGAAGCCACAGCAGTTACATGCCAGTAAAATAACTACCACTAGTGATACCGCATGATCCCTTGGGCTTTGCTTTGTCATGATACCGCCCTCGACCTAAGAATGCTATCGACGTTTAATAACTTTCCCTTAGCTATGGAGACGTCAAGCTAAGTCTTTCTGAATGTCTGCGATGGTAGACTGCAGATACTTGGCTGTACGGAAGCAGTTAAAGAATGACGTGGGCTCAATGCTCCGAGGGCAGAAATCTGCCGGACAGCTTTCTTGGGTGGTTTTGGGTTTTCTACATGTCGTCCCGGCGAGGCATGTTCCATGACCCTTTTCGTGAACTCGCCATTGCCGAGTAACAAATGCAACACATATTCGACTGAGCTTGTCGATCTCGACACGAAACAGAACCTTTGCTATGGGCCAGACATATTGCCGCTCTAATCGGAATTCAACATGGTGGCCACTGGGGTTTTCTGATCCGAGGTATATCTGGGTACTGAGTTGTTTGTCGGCTGATGGTAAAGCGCGCTGTTTCAGGTCCCTGGTGAATGATTGGTATGATGAAATCGTGTCCATCATTATTGCTCCAAAAAGGAGCACATTTCCAGAAATTTGACTAGGTAGGTTATCAAGACATCCGCAGCCATTGCAATTCAGGATCTTCTGCGCCAGCTCCATCGACTTGCGCTGCGTCATAGTAAACTCTGACAGGTCTTGTGTATTAGTCTTGTTGTTCATATGTTTCCTGACTAGCTCTCCGCACTGGCATTGTGGATTCGAGTCGGTATCGAGATTCGATTGTAACCCCCTGTCCACTTCACTGATGCTATCAGACACATGAGGCTCTTCGCGAGTCTGAAGTATTTGGTCCTGGGATGAGCCATCAGGAGGATTTGCAACAGTCATCATATTTTCCAGCGTGGACCATTCAAACCAGGAAAGCTCATCTGGTGGAGTCGGAAAAGTCATTGGGTCACCCAAACTATCAAGCGTCATGGCATCGTTGAAACCACCTGATGTGTCCAGACCCTCGAACCGGGCAAGGCCATCCCCGCGAACGACTGCAGAGACTTGTGAGCATGAAC
Organism: Fusarium scirpi; assembly: GCA_004367495.1. Taxonomy (NCBI): domain Eukaryota; kingdom Fungi; phylum Ascomycota; class Sordariomycetes; order Hypocreales; family Nectriaceae; genus Fusarium; species Fusarium scirpi. The sequence goes on from QHHJ01000082.1 coordinate 17,495, forward strand.
TCAAGCTCAAGTCAGAGGGTGGAGTGCCTTGTCGCTTTGATGGGCGACCAATTGGTCGGCCTGGAGAGTATCGACATGACAAGCCAAATCTCTGGCAACGAGTACATGGGTTCTCACTAGAACATTTGACCTTGCGCTTCCCTATATCAGCATCGTATGATTAGCCATTAACTACTTACTAGTGGGTCGAAACGAACATGAGGATAGGCTGACATACTGCAATGATCACATGTCTTGCGTAATTCCCGAGGTGTAGCTGACACTCTGGAAGACTCCATTATTTCTCCTACTCTGTTTTTTGAGGCACTGAAAGATGCCGCTCACTCACAAGCGACTGCAAGACTTGACGGTGTTAAGAAGACGCCGACACTTTTGTTGTCCGAATGAGGTTCCCAAAGTCGCCGCACTTGCAGAGGGGGCGGTGATTTATCGACCAATGCGCAGGAATCATTACGTCATGGGTTCTTACAGAATTCGCAGTTTTCATTCCGGTTGGCTGTCAAAATATCAGCCGAGGCCCACAGCGCGGAGACATAACATCCCGCCCAGTCAATTCTTTCGCGAAGGTTTGACCAGCGAATACCATGTACTTCCGACCCGAACTAGCGACTAGCGTGTTGACTCGGAGTCCCCGGAGTACCAAAATATGGGTTAACGTCGGGATAGTAATTTGAGATATGGTGTGTAGCGTAGTACCATGATGTCTTAGAAAATGATGGATCATCCCGCAAGATCGAGTGCACTACGAAACGAGTCAAGTATATACGTGGTCAGGAACTCAGAGCGAGCGAGAACACAAGAAAAAATCCGACAATAGTTTCTTTTCTAGCTTGGTCACAAGAGCATCATAATGAGTAATTACGAGGACTGTGGTCACATTACTGCCGAAACAGTCATGTCGAGGGCTGTCAAGGCGCTGCTAAATAACTTGACGAGTTTTTTTTATTTGCCCTTCTCATCAACTTCACAAACGGAACCACCCAGCAGGGGCCACCTAAAGCTTACTGAATGCAACCAAGCAGCCAATTTATATCACCTCTCAGAGCGTGGTGCATACAACAGCTGCTTTAGGGATGTCTGGGGTCCACGCGAAAAACTTGCGTTGGAGACTTGGTCTAATAATAACCCCGGCGGCTGGTAGGCCTACATCACCATACCTATGAAGTTGGTGAATCATGCTGACATGTCTTCCTTTCACCGACGGCAGTATCCCGTTGAGACTTGCCGAAAATAGTCTGGTACATGAAGATATCGTTGCTTTCATTCAAGAACAGGTATGTTTCTGCCCTTGACTGGAGATCAGCGCTATTGTTGCAGTCAGAGTGTTGGTCATAACTAACGCCGCAATATTCAGCTCAAAATCCTACCGCTCGAGCATCTTACTTACAACACTGGCCCACGGGGCTCGTTTCGCCTTCGGCGTGCTCTGGGTCATTATTTTGAGGAGGAATTTCACCCTATTCTCTCAGTCACCCCAGATGATCTATTTGTTACTCCAGGATTAACAAGCGCCATCGACTCGGTAGTTTTTTCCATTTGCAACCCAGGAGATGGGATATTGGTCCCTGTACCGTTTTATAATGGCTTCAAGATTGATATCACACATCGCTCGGACGCACAGCTTGTGGGTGTCACCTATGACGAGCTTGAGGGTTATTCGTCTCTGGATGATTTGTTCAACCAAGGAATGACAAAGAAGGCGCTGGATAATGCGCTCAAGAGGGCACGTGCTCAAGGCATCGAGCCACGAGCTGTGCTAATCTCAAAGTAAGTGTTATTCTTAGCGTCTAACTGTTTCTCCGAAATTGTTTCTGACCGTCTTGAAGCCCACATAATCCATTGGGTAGAAGTTATGTAAGTCACAAGCTGTCGGCTTATCGACACTACTTTAAAACCACCTGTTCAATTACTGAGATCAATTCCGCAGCCGGTGGAGACCATCAAAGAGTTCATTGGCTTTTGTAATGAGAACGACTTACATTTCATCTCTGATGAGATATATGCCAAGTCTGTCTTTGAGAATCCTGTCCTTACCAGTGACTTCGTATCGGCTCTGGCTATTGACTGGATGAAGCTTATCGCTCCTAACAGATTCCATGTTCTCTATAGTGCAAGCAAGGATTTCTGTGCTAACGGATTACGCATTGGTGTAGTGTACAGTCAGAATAAGGGCCTTTTTCGCTCTATGTCAAGCATAGGGTAAGTCGTCTTCCACAGTTCAGTATCTGTCCGTTTCAGGACACTTGCCAGATGACTTACAACTATAGCGCATTTTCTTGGACACCTCATCTTGTTCAAGATATCTGGGCTGCCATGTTGGAAAATAAGGAGTGGAGAATAGAGCTGCACAAGAAAAACACGAGCTTAATGGCCGAGAACTACGGGATTATTACTCGCTTCATGCAGAAGCGCCAAGTTTCATATTATGAAATGTATGTGATATTCTCGGGAAAAAAAGGCTCTCTGAGGCCATCCTTCTCTAACCGGTTATACGCAGGAATGCCGGCCTATATCTTTGGACGGACTGTCGGCGCTTTCTTGTCTCAGCTCTCGAACGCAACAAGATTGATTTGGGTGACTTACGAGTAGGGGGACCGAACGATGGCACATATAAGCGACGTGAGGCGCGGTTCGTTGAGATCGGCATCGAACAGGGTGTTTCAATCTCACCTGGTAGTATCTATCAGGCTCGTGAATACGGTTGGTTCCGTATCACATTTACCGCAGAAAAGCCTATGTTGGAGGAGGGCCTTCGACGTTTTGCTAAAGTGTTAGACAATCACGAGGTTTCATACTGGGACTAGGCTCATTAGATTCAAATTGTATATACTCACGTATTGACTTGAACTGCCAACCTAGCGTACAGCCTGTTTTTAGATAGTTATTATAGTGACGGTAGCCTTTATCGGGTCCGGTATGCCCTTCAAATCCCCTGTTACTTCAAGAGTATGTGAACCGTTTACTACGCGGGCTAAGAAAGCCTAGCAAATCTGTGTATACATGGCCTTCCAATAGAGATAGATTCCATATGATCTTAAGGTTTAGGGTCTATTCAGAGACTAGTAAAAAGCCGTCCCTTACCATCGAATATTCTATAACTAAGCGCATATTAGTTGTTACCCTACTGTTGCTATTACTATGTAACTATATTTTCTTCGGTTGCCTGCTTACCTAGCGCTTTCCATGACTTGAGAACTGATGTAGCTAGACCTTACTCTATGGAAAATATAAATAATAGGGAAACGCATAAGAATTTTATTGACTCTGTTACTGAACAAGACATCTAAAATGTTCATTCTGTACTACAACATTTCTCTTGTACTTCGACGTCGTTAGATAGTTGTGGTGTCTCTGATACATCTAACCTACAGAAACAAGATACTTCCACCGAAACATCAGCACCTGCCCTAGCAAGCCGCAAAGCTGGCTCAACAATAGCTGCTTCGGCATCCTTGTTCATCCGAACCAGACATTCGTGATAGCCCTGTAGTGCCCACACATTATTCGGATGGCGGCGAGCTCGGATCAGGGTATCATCAAATCCTAGATCAGCCCTATAAACAGCAGCGGCCATCTCGATATGCCCTTGCTCGAGAAGCAAGGCAGCATAGGCATGGCGCGGGGGCTGCATCCAAGGCCAAGGCTCGTTATAGGGAAGAGAGTCGTCTCGGCGAATGCACTCCCGCAAGCTCTCGAAGGCTTGATCATATTGACCATAACGGTACTCAATCTCTCCGTCCAACATTTTTGTGGCGATGGCCATTACTTGTTTGGCCGTGCTCATATAAGCTTTTCGAGTTTCAGGCACAACTGCTGCAGCCTTTCTAAAGAGCTCCCTTTGCTCTTCGGCAGCCTCAAGGTTGCTCGTGGCCGCATGAGCTACGCCTTTGGCGTAATGGTAGATGGCAATAGTGAACGGGTACAATTGGCGGTCCTCAGGAAAAGAGAGGTCAACGATCTCTTGCCACATGCCAAACCGGATCATGACATGTGCCCGGACGCTCATGAAATGTTCTAGCCAATCGGCCATTGGGGGAGATTCGATCCGTAGTACTTCGTCAGGTAACGTTGATTCCATGCGGCTTACCGCATCAAGAGCCGTCTTTTTCTGACCTGCAAACATGGATGCGTAGATAAGTGCATGGTAGTTATGTAGGCGGTAAAATGTGTAGAAGTTCATTGCGCCCTTTTCCCGGTAGAATCTCTCATCGGCTCGTGTTGCATCTTGATTAGACGCAATCGACCGGCGCCAATCTCCAACCTGGGCGTCTAAATGGGTGGGCATGTGGTGTGCGTGGCCACCGTCAGGAATCAACGGGCGTAGGTGGTCTGCGGCTATGATACCGAGCTCTGGCTGCGGTGACATCTCGATGTAGTGGATGTAAAGATGAAGAATGCCCGGATGCTTCCATGCGTCTTTGTTGGTTTTCAGCGCATCATCAAGGACTTTCTGGATTTGCCGGGTGCGTGCTTGAGGTTCTGGCTTGCCAGTATGGAGGTTCCATAGTTTCCAAGGGGTAAGTTGCATCATGGAGTCAGCGTACAAAGTAGCGATATCGTTGTCGCCCGTGTTATCCTTGTAGATGGCACCCATAGCATCGGCGTACTGATGGTTCATCAGGTTCAGTATGTTAACATCTGACGAAGCCTCTGCATTCTCGAAACGAAACATAATGGCCTTGATCAGGGCTTGCTCCACAGGAGAGGCATGTTGTGCAAGCTCTATGCCCTTGCGGGCAGCGTGATGGCCACGCTCCACACACCGGATAAGGTCCTTGCGGTCGAAACGCTCCCACCCCTTATTATAGTTAGGGCCGAGAGAGTATGCTAGACCCCAGTATGCCATAACGCAGTTGGGGTCGTGTGCAATTGCTTGTCGAAAGCAATAGTTACCCTCATCGTGATTAAAGATGTAAACCCAGACTAAGCCTCGATCAAACCAAGTCTGGGCTTCAGGAGAAGAGGTGGTGATCTTACGGCTGTAGACGCCGAGATCAAAGTATTTCTCGCTTGGCGCTACGGGCGCGATGTCGATCCAGGCGTTGGCGCTCATTGTGGGTGATTTTCAGAACACGATAGAGCATTAAACCCTTGAAAATATGTGCTTAGTGCAAAAAGATAGTCACATTTAACTCGCTCAATATATATGATTTTGACTGGTGAGTACTCTCAGAGTAGTGGCACGTGAGGCCGGAGTCTTGCTTACGGCCTAAACCTTTTCGAGGCAAGGCTCAAGTATCACTCCGAAGAAAAAACTCCGCTCCGGTCGACTCACGTAAAGCCTCCGTTCCCCTTTACTGGTCTTTGTCACCGTTCCGGACCCTTTCTCGCAGGAATATGATAATTTATACGCCGAGTACACTCTTTGGATAATAAACCCGATCGAAGAGACCGGCGGAATCTGCCGGTGGGGTGTCCCAGGCATCCTCAAAAGATGAAAGCTATTAGATATCGTGTAATTGAGGCCTATACCCACGAGCAGAAAGGGGGAGGTTGGTTCACAATGCAAGGTACAGATCTTTTGCGGTGCAAGCTCAAGAGGTCCGTATGGGCAATTGTGAGAGGACTATGGTGTAATCTCTGAGCTGTGTATTAGATGTGTTGTTTACAGCTGTTCATGTAGCCAAAAAGATTAATGCTTGCATACCAGCACCTTAACCTTGTGTAGTTAAGGAGATAGTAGAGTTCAGTTGCATTGAAGACGGACTCTATCAATAAGAAGCTCACTCCTTCCCAAGATAAGCCTGTATTCAAATTGCAGTAGGGTGGGGGTCTTGGACGCCGTTGTTATCATCGGCGCTCCTGATTCACTTCGGACGCATCACGATTATCTTTCTACTGTAGGTTTCAGAAGCTAACGAAATTAAGTACCGATGTAACCCAATCATTTGGAGCCTCAAAACAGACCATATGGCATAGCCGATAATCCGTACGCCACATTGACATCCATCCACCCTTGGCTTAGAAAATTGGACACAACACATGCAGTAAGTAGGGTCGAGGTATGAACTGTAGTTTATATACATGAAATTTCGATAAGCTCGCGAGAAAAGCCCATAGAAGATGCGCGGGGACGTGTGTCCCCCGAGACTGTGGCAAATTCCAAACGCCCATTTCACTTGCAATGGCGCTTGGGGTTCTGTGCACATTGAACCATTGTTCTCGCTGGGTCGTAGTCTTACGGAAACAAATTCTCGAATTGGGAAAGCTAGATGTCAAGTGTCGATTCAGCTATCTCTATCTAAAATATTCGTTGATAGCACATCATCAGTAGCTTCCATCATTCCATCCAGGAGCTGATAAATTATGGTTGATACTCCAGGTCACAGACTAAATGATATTGCTTGCAAATCCGCTCACATTCTGCTTCAACTAGGGTGAGCGCGGCAACAACTCGGACCGGAGTAAACATCGGCATAACACGTCAAAATCGACGGAGCTAGAGAAAGTGCCCGCGCGGGGTTGGGGCACGCTAGGGAGAGACAGCGCTAGTCGGCCACTTAGAGACCAAGACGACTTGAGTGTCTGAAGCGGGCAAAACAACGACAATCTTGGCTATCTGAGCCTATCGCAACGTACCTTATCAGCCTCCACCACAGACGCTCAATACGTAAACATCCCAATCGTCTTGACAAACTGTCGCGTTCCATTACCATATTGCGGAACCCTCAAATGCACCGCGCCAAAAGGATTTGTATTAACTAACGTCATAATAGAAAAGTTGTGTGCAATCCCATTCACGCCCCCAATCTGTCGCCCCCCGTGTCATGTATGCGGATCAAGCAAGATCAATGCCTGATTTTATTGCTGGTCGGAGATCTCAGTGGTTCCTGTATAGCCTAGTGGAGTTCAGGGAGCCTGTCTGTATGCGATGCGGATGCAGGAGCTTGGTGGAGCTAGAAGGAGACAAGGGCAGACCTTATAGGATAATTGTTGGGAGCGGCGGAGAAGTATATAGGAGCAATGAGATGAAACCTGAAATACACCAGAGCGGATTCAACTCAATACGAGCGGCGTCGTCGATGCGGCAAGTGACATTATAGGCATTCAGGCCTCAAATGCCGACAAGCTAGAAGCTTCCATCAAATGGCTTGAGAAGGGTGCGGGGAGCATGCAGCTTATCCGTGGTCAGGGGGTCAGTGGCAAAAACAGCTTGGAGAGGACCGAGGAAGACTTAAGCAACCAAAATATGCCACGAAACAAGGTCTTGACTTTTCGACTTTGAAAGCGAACACCGATGGATGGCTTTAGAAAGGATGGAGGTCTAACTAAGCTAGCCTTTAGCAAGGCCACTATTGATAATATCAGCTTATGGAGTGTATACTATAAATAGAAAGCGTTTATAGTGTTTTACAACGTAACGTGTAAAATGCGTAGGCAAGGCTAGAATAAGGACCTGGTTTAGAAAACTATTGGTGTAGTAGCCTAAGAAGACCATCGAAGGTATGTAGCGCTAACCCTAAGCGCTAACTCTAATCTCCTTAGATACTCTATCTAGTTATGCTTGTGAGTGGTCGTTTTCGTTGAAAACTGAATGCTGTAACGGGTGTATCCTATGACTTTGCGGTCGCTATAGTAGGCACGATCGGCTAGCTAGTAATCTTCTCCAAGCGTAAAATTGTTCTGCTGGGAAAGAGAAGGGAGCGAATGTTGATCGATGACCTTGTGACGTATCTAAGGACTTCTTTGAGTAAAGCAGATTAAAGTTGTAACGAATATAGAAGCGTTGTTAAACTTGCACATCCCTTACCCCGCATAGAAGAGAACTCCAAAGCCACAAGACTACGGAACGTGGGAAAAGACAGGTTATTTATTGGTTGCGCTGAATTAAGCCAGTGCTGACTTACATATCGCTTAGTTATCGCTAAGTTAAAATGACGGCTCCTCCAACGACACGTGCTTACGAAAATCACGAATCAAATGTTATTAAACTCTTCCTTCGATATACACCTGCCAAAAACGTACATTTGAATGCTGTATGCCCACTATTGGTCACCGAATTATGCTGGCAACTTTCGCTAGGCGATGTCATGGGCTTCACCAATTAGGCTATTCAATGCATCCATTATAGAACTTGGAATCAATTGTATAAAGAGGAAGTCGATTCCTGCTTGTAAATGAGTCTTCCCACTACTCACATCAATTTCTTCATACAATCCTACCTACCTCGTTGTACAAGAGGATAATCGCACAATCAATCAGTCATCCAACATGCGGTTCTTTACACTAGCAGTGCCTGTCACGCTCTCTTTCATTGCTGGCGCCGACGCCTGGGCACAAGCTGCCAATGGAGTTTGGGTGGCGAACAATCAATGGTACACTATTGGCGGTAGTATGTTGTCCCAGGCGAGGAGCTTGGTATCAATGTACTCTGAACTAACCATCTGTAGCGAGAGTCCATGAAGCCTGTACTAGAATGAACACGCAGGATATTCTTTATGGTGCTGGTTGTGCCTACTGGACGAATGGCCAAGGAGGAATGTTTCAGTACGTATCACCAGTCCGTTTCCATCCCTTCTGCATGATCTAGTGATATTTTTGTGTTGGCGTTTACTGACTTCACGTTTTACTAGTGGAAGTTCGTTTTCCCCCTACCTAACTCGTAGCTTTACATACGATACTTACAGAACCACCAGGATGTCGCTCGAACATCGAACAGACTCGAGTCGGTTGCGATTAAGGATGATTCTCTATCGTTGTATTGTTCTTATGATCGGAGGGGAAAGGTGGAATTGGGAAAGTACTAACAGCGCACACGAAAGTATAGAGGCGTTTTCTCCTATTTTTATCTATAGGCAATTCAAGGCAATTCAAGGCGGTGTCGTAAGCGCTGCCCAAGTAACTTCTATATTGACCCTATCCTCATTTCCCTCCGTTCTCTCCAAAGACACATACATACCTATGTCATCCCCATACCTATGTCATCCCCATACCTCAGAATCGAGGCCCTCTGAACCGATCAAGTCGATCACCACTGTCTATCATGATATGGGTAGCTGCATCTTCAGCTAGAATGCGAATGACATCGCCTTCACTCTCCGAAATCTTAATCCCCGTCTCGGCAATGTACGGCTTCTTCTCTTCAGGTATTTCATCCATCCATTCCACAACGTCTTGTGTGATCCACCAGCACAGTTCGGGGCTTCTTTTCCACCCCGGCGGCCACTGTTCTTCACCTTCGATGGGATAGCGCATTCGGGAGATAGCGAGGATGACCATCAAGTCGACGTCGTACTCTTGAATGGTTGCCATTGCAAAGTTGTAGTAGGCAGTGTTGATAGGTCGCAGAGCGAGAAGGAAGCGAAGGAGCTGTCGGAATCGGAGACAGCGGAATACAGTTTCGTCGTCGGATGGTTCTTCGTCGTCATCGGAAGTGCTGTCAGAAGCAACGGAGGCTTTTTTTATAGTTTTGCGTACGCCTTTACTCTGGATACGTCTCGGGGCGGTACGTTTCGGGTCGACATCCTCCCTCACATGCTTTCTGACCCCATCGATTAGCCCGTTTCATTGATCGCTCCAGGCATTGATCTTCTGACGGGACTTCGTTCTCAACTCTTGGTAGGTCAACCAATCCATTCGCCATTGGGTTAGTTGTTCCATTGTCGGTGGAAGAGACATAGCAGTTCGTTTAAGGCGGTTGTTTGGGGCGGTTGGGGTCTGGGAATAGAAAAGACGTTGGCCAAAAAGCTCATCGGTCTTCCGGTCTTTCTCTATCTGCTCCTTCAGGTCATCTAGGACATTGGCCCCGGAGCGCAGGCTCGTGAGGCACTGCTTCACAACAACGTAGTAGGCCATAATAGAAGCCTCTGGTAGAGTAAAAGATGAGAGGAGATGATGAAAGAAAAGAGAAGTCAACAAAGAGAATTGAAATTGGGGCATGGCCTGTGTTGACCAGTACAAAATGAAGACATGCACTGTGCAACAAAGAAGTCGCGATTGCATAAGCCACATTTTGAGGAATTGTCTGGTGACGAGGTTGTCTCCATCGTAACAACAGCGGTATACAGATTGGACCCGGTGGAATCAATTTACTTTAGACTTTACCTCCTCTGTCTGTTTCGCGCTCTACAATCGATGTATGTTCATGATCCTCGGTGACTGATCAGCTACATGAACATTCTGATTGGTAGATCTGGCGTGGCATTTGCACGCAGACACCACAGCCACCACACATTGGTCCTGAGGGCTTCGCACCAGGACAAAGAAAAGCAATTCGGGAAAGTGAAATTGGTGGAGTCAATAAGTAGCAGTAAATTCTGTAGTTAAGCTTCCACTCAAAAGCGAGGGAGTCTCAGGAATGAGACGCAACTGTAACCTTTTTATAAGGTAGCGCGACGGGTATTCTGTATTGTGCCCTTTAAATCCACTGGATCAGCGAATTAAATTGTCGGCTCGTTTCTGAAGCACTGGTCTTTCACTTCTGTATATTACATAGGGACCGTACCAGAAGATATGATGACATGTTCACGACGCCGAACATGGGTACGAAGCTAGGGCCTTCACTAGTGGACAAAGAGACGATGACGCGACTCCTTGTCTTTGAATATCTTGCGCTGCTCAGCTTGACCTTTGTCTCGACTTGGTAAGATAGCGGATTTCTTTCTGGAATTAATTGTATGTGGCAATGCAAGGGCCGCGTGCGCGGCGAGGTGCCGAAAGGCGAGAATGCCAATTTACGCCTGATGTAAATAGGTAGACAACGAAAAGAGCAAATTTCTAGTTTATCCAATTCCCCACTCCACCACTGCAAAAAGGTAGACTGGTGGGATCTAACCACCTACGTTGGACGAACAGGGAATCGAACCCTGGACCACTCCCAGAAGGAAGACTGTCGGAAAGACGAACTTGCTAAGGGAGTATTATACCACTAAACCATTCGCCCGATTTGGATATTGATCGACATGCAATCGTCCTACTAAAGCTGCGGCAGAAGACTTGCAAAGAGTATAATTGCAGGTGATCCGATTTAAATGCCAATTGGGACTGTCAAGCATTAATACTTCTATTTCATGACTACTTACCAAGATGAATCTTGATCTCCTGAACCATGGGCTGCCCAACCATCAGGTGCCAGCCACTCCTCACGTACATCCCCATCCGCAGACGAAGGCAATTCCCAGTCAAGACAAGTAGTATCTGGATCGTCCACATCAACCCCACCCTTTACCGTCCGACGAATGAACCGATCCAGATGTTCATCAAGAACAATAAAGTCCGGCTCATCCAAGACATCCAGTTCTTTAGGATTCATATCCTCCAAGATCTGCCAGATCCGTCGACGATTTGTTAAGCCCGGGGGTAGATCCAGTTTTACATGACTGTAATCCCATACGCTGTGCGACCGTTTTTCACACTCTGAGTTTTCGCAGTCTGATCTTCTTTGTGGAATAGGGCCGCAGAGAATTCCCCGTACTAGTCTTTCCCAGTTCCATTCTCGTTGTTGGTCTGCAGGGATATCAGGAAACTGTTCGATTTGTTCTACATTGATATCCCACAGGAACGGAATGTTGACCAGGATCTTTTTCCAAAATGCTTGAGGTAGTGTATATGATGTAGGTGGCCCGTATGAACTCCAATTTCCAGATAGAATTTGACTGATAATCTCGTCTACTAGTTCCCCTAGTGGCTTGCTCGGCTCAGTATGAGATTTAATGTCTTCTGAAGTTAAATTCTCCAGTAGACGGCCGGTAAGGTTTGGAATGTAGAGAGGATCATAGTCCCACTGATGGATGTTAGCTTAAGGAACAAGTAATGGCTGCAAATACTTACCCATTCGATTCTGTGTAAGTAACCCATATAGTATGCAGCTTCTTTAGTCCAGATATATGTCCCTCTCTCAGTCTTGACAGGTATATGAGGAGCATAATCACCGCCGCAACTAGCCGGACCCTTGGAATAACGTCCGTTCAGGGTAATCCAGATGTCGGCAAAGGACTTGACAGGGTAGGATTTTGTTCGCTGAATGAACTGCCGAGCGATTGATGCACAAGCCCTGTGAAAGCCAAGATAAATATGACCGCTTTCGACGTACGCCAAGTCCCGATTGCCGTGGGATGAATGCGGAAACACGGTTTTTCCACTAGGAATTAATGTCAAGTGGCCCCAACCGAACTCGTAGTCAGTATGGCCGGTAGCTTCATGCCAGGTGAATAGTTCGTCTGGATGACTCGATGACTCGACAGGCTCGCCCAAACACTCGGGTCCTTCGATCACAAAGGCGTTATGCACCCATGCGCCTCTGTCCCAAATATTCGGCTCTGGGTCCAAAGACCCTCCATTGAGTATCAGCGTACCACAAAGGGCGCAGAAAGGATGTGGCCATTCCCCCATGTTGAGAAGTACGTAGTAGGATGATAGAATGGATGAGTGAGGTGTGAAGGTTACCCTTGAGGCTGTTTGTCAAGACCCCCGCATCAAGCGATCATCGTCCCTTTTTTTCAGCCCAATGGACCCTGAGGAACAGCCCTGTCAACTGATGAAACATCAAACACGCTAACAGCGCAACTATGCTATTGTAGGTATGGTAGTTACACTAAAATCTCACCAACGTGAAATTTTACGACTGTTCCTGCATATTTGCTCTTCTCGCCTTACTTTGCCGCTCAACACATCAACTGCCGTTGAAACACCCGCGGAACATTCTTGAAAGCATTCCTGCGGTATTTCATTTACAGTTAAGACAGTGCATTCATCATCAGTCAGCTGAGAATTCTAACCGTCATATCTCACTGCGGGTCAAGTTATCCACGGTAAATGGGCTTCCCGTTGTCTATGGAGAAACACATCCAAGCAGATCCTGAATTTTGATCAACAAAGGTTGAAAACAATAAAGACTTCCCAATTGAGGACTTACATCACAACCCGTGTCTCTACGTCTTGCGACCATGCGTCTTCATGCCTATTGCTCTGACGTCGAACCTGATGATAGTACAATATAGCATTTGGAGCAGTGTTTTCATCTCAATGAAAGCCACGGCAAGAATAAAAAAGCCTAGTAACTGTCCAGTCATCTAGAAATAAATGCCCTTTCAAACTAAAATCTGATTGTGGTCTTTCCACGCTATAAGCCCACTATCGGTGATTCCCGTCTTGGGACGCTATAGCAAGGGTACGCTAGCGATGCGCTTAAGATTTAGGTAATGGCATATTCCAATGTAGCATTTTCGCACATCAATGCAACCGTAAATATCGCATTTACCAAATTCGGACCATAGCGTTACTTCACGTTGAGTGCACAGCTCATTCGGCAACTGCGGAGGTGGAGTATTGGATTTGACTGGGTAGATAAGTTCATTCCATCCTTGCTGAGATGACAAGGACTCTTGCCGTGACCCGTAGCAGAAATTGAAGCTGGCGTTTAGATAAGATAAGTCTTATGGTGACATGCCATCGATGTATATAGATGTAGTAGCGAGGCCTAGTAGACATGGATGGATCTCAGTAATTATCACTAGATAGACATATTCGTTACCATTTCATCATGAAGCTTGGTCTTCTTGTATGGGCAACCAGTGCCCTGGCTAGCCCATGCAAGCCAGGAACAGCCCCGGGTTACAACTTTTCAGGCTCTCTGACGACTCGAACCAGCTCGGATTCAACTTCGAGAGTCCATGGCCAGCCAGACCAAACTGATAGCTTTACTGGAGCTATTTTTACTCGATCGGTCCCGCTTGTGTCACTACCCTCGACCAGTAGTGACGCGGACGAAAGCGAGACTGACACAGACACTGGCGGTGTTCCTGGTCCAGATAACACTGAGTCTGGCATGATCAGCACCCAGACTGATGTTCCTGGAACCGGCATCCAACAGCCTGGCACCACTAAGACCCCTGTTGCAGGCACAGAGACTGACAGACCAGCTATCTCCAACACAGCTGTCACTCAGTCCCTAGGCACAGGCACAGAGACTCAAGTCCAGGAAACACAGCCTGGAGGCACTCAGACTGGTGATACTCCTGGAACAGACCCTTCTGCTGTTATTCCCTCTGGCTCTCACACCGTCGGTGTCCCTACTGTTGGCGATGAGACCTCTGTCGGTGCACCCACTGGTACTCAAACCGGTGATGTCCCTGGTACTATTGGCGACCAGACATCTGTCGATGGTCCCTCTGGAACCGGGACTGGCGATGCTTCTGCCACTGTTCCTCCCGGTGGTGTGCCTACTGGTACCCAGACTGGCGATGTCCCAGGTCCCATCGATGGCGATCAGACTTCCAGCGGCGCGCTACCTGGTACTAACACAGGTGGTATTCCTGGCACAGCTACTGGAGAGACCTCTTCCATCAACGAACCTTCCGGTCCTCAATCCCAGGGTACGCAAGGTTCTCCAGTAGACACTGCCGACGGCACAGGCACGTCTCCAGTTGCGAATCCCGATGCCACTAGCTTTCCCGGCGAACACACCACTCAGACTGGAGCCATCCCTTCCGAGGTCCCCAGTGGTGAGATTTCTGAGTCCAATCCCGTCTCTCAGACTGGCAGTGACGCTACCATGACTGGTAACACCGAGACCGACTCTCCTACTGATACCGATCTGACAGGAGGCCCTCTCCCCACTGGTTCTGAGACTGGCTCCCCAGCCGAAAACACTTCTACTGGAACTGAGCCAGCCAACACTCAGACTGGTCCCATTACCGAGGCCACTGATGTCGAGACTGAGCTAAATACTCAGACCGCTCCTGGTGCCTCTGAATCTAGCAATGGCTCCCATCCCGAACCTACATTCGATACCACCCTTCCTGTTGCCGATAACAGTGCTCCTGGCAATTCTGCGCCTGTCGAATCCCAATCTGCATCTGGTCCACCAGCTGTCGATTCTTCCACTGGATTTGAGCCAGCTAACACCGAGTCTGTCCCTGCTACTGAGACGACTGGTCCTGGCAGCTCTCAGCCAGTTGACTCTCAGCCCTCTAACTCCGACGCCGAGACAGAAACTACTGTTGCCGAGCAGCCTCCGCTTACGGAGTCTGCGTCCTCCAACGTTCCTTCAGTCCCCGCTGTCGAAATCACCACCAAGTCTGACGCTGGAGTCACCGATTCTCTGCCAGTATCTACTGGTGCCTCGGACCTTCCGCCCATTACCGAAGCACCGGGAGTCACTTCCGCACAGCCCCCGCCCGCCCCAACTGCTACAGTCACCGGAGTCCCAGCCGATTGGGCACCGACCTGCGTATCTGGCCATACTGAATGGACAGCCAACACTTGGATCACTACCACTGTCGATGGTTCAAGCACGCCAACTGAGGTCCCTGTGCTGGTCGATACCGAGGATTGTGACGGCGAGGGTGCGGGTCTAATTCTATGGGGCTTCCCTCATGTCAGCGGCACGCAGTTCAACCTCCCAGGTGCTCCCCCATTCTCTCTACCCTGCATTCCTCCCTTCTGCTCGACTCCTCCAACGACAGGGCCAGGTAACGGCGAGGACAGCGATAATGACTCGTCCAAGTCTGATAAGTCTACTGCCACCTGCACGGATGCATCAACGGTCAGCAACTGCCTTGTTGAATGCACGACGCAAGTCGGTGTCGAAACTCCCGAGTGTACTACAACTTGCTCCATGACCGCCACCGGTTGCAGTGTTACTGGTACCACTACTACTACTGAAGTGGATGCCTGTAGCGCGACAGGGGATGCTTCAGGCGATTGCGATGTCTGCCCTGCTGAGTTCAAACCTGAGGACTCGGATCCAGAGGGTCCAGATGACGACTTCGATTCGGAGTCGGAGTCTGGCTTGGCTAGAAGGTGGAATGGGCCAGACAGGAACCAGGAGCCTCGCATTGGCAACTGCGACGCTGGACTCTTTGGTACATCGTTCAAATTTCCCAACTACCCCTCAGGTCCTAACATCTTCGACAATGAGAAGGAGCTTGCAAGGGCCAACTCTCCTCTCAACGCAGTCACTCGCTGGGTGTGGAAGGAGATCAATCCACAAACCTGCAGACCACAGGCTGTAGGACCTGAGAATACGGAGCAGAAACGGCCGAAGGTGAAGCCTCCCACTATCGACCATGTCTTTGAGAAAAGTTTCCTAAGGGACTACTGGAGGGAGATCACTCGAGAAAGGGGCAAAAATGTTCACGGCACGCAACCTTCTCAGAAGCAAAATTTCATCACTTGTAGCGATCTCGGGAAGTATGGAGGTATCTCAATGAACCTCGTCAAGGATGTCTACATGAAGTATCCAGGAGCGACCCAGAACCCCGGCAATATCATTCAACCTAGTGAGGCTAATTTCCTTGAGGACTTTATGGGTATGGATGAGTGGACTAACAAGGCCAAGGTAAGCAGATGCCTAGCAAAAACTTGTCACACTACTAACCTGCGGCATAGGGCATTGTTACTTCCCCCGACCAGATTACCCGTCGAAACGGTCAGATCAAGACGTATGATGCAAACGGCTTGATCAACCCAATTATAGCTACTATTGCAGAACGCATGGATCTTATCTACCAAGTTATCGTGGGGGTCCAAATAGCAAACATGGCAGTTTCCAAGGAGATTATGGTCCGACAAAACACTCGCATCTACCAAGCTCTGTAAGTCGCCATTTTTTCCACAATCTGCTCGAGCCTAACACGATATAGTCAAGTCATGGATCAATCTGCCAAGCGGGACTGCAAGGAAAAGGCTGTAGCAAACGGAAAATGGTCTTTTGCAGACCGGTACAAGGAGTTTATGACTTCCCGCTTTGACGGCACAACGAGTTTCTCGATAAATCCAAGGCTCGCCAACAGCTGGAAGGGACTGCAAACGCAAATAACCGCTGATTTCAAGGCTGCTCGTGAGCGTATCAATGCGATGCCAGAAGGCAACTCAAGTGACAAGGCAAAGAAGGACAACTGGAAAAAGAGGTATCTCGCCTATTCCAGGGTCTGGGACGGCATTGCTGCCAAGGTTCAGGAAATTGGCGCTCCAAAGATTGTCAGTCCTGATTGGGTCTGGCCGGAACCGGCACCACTTGAGAGGCGGGCTGATGACAACAACTTGGGCTTCTGCAACGTGGAACTGCCGACTTCTTCCGCACCTACAACTTTCTCAACCCTCGTTTCAACATCGAGCGCCGATGAACAAACCACCGATAGCGCCCCAGAGCCGACCAGCACAGCTATCCTCTGTGAGTCTGATAACGACTGCGGCTCGATGGAATGCAACGGCAACGAGAGACCGTTCTGCAGTAGCAGACTTGGGCAAATGCCTGGCATGCCCAAGTTCTGCAGTTGTGCCGTTAAGCCCATTACCACTCCTCCACCGACTACCACCAGCGCTGAAGAGCCTAAGCCGACGACTTCCACCATCGATAAGGGAGAATGCAAGACGGACGAGGACTGTAAGGCGCATGAGTGCAGAGAAGGATATCATCCCGTCTGTGACACCGGAAACCCGATGAATCCCTCACCTCCGTTCTGCCATTGCGAAGGCGCTCCTCCCACGAGTACCAAGCCGGCACCGCCGCAGGATACACATGACCCCAATGATGATTTCCCAGAGGTGGAATGTAGTGTTCATGCCGACTGTGATAAGTGGCAGGGTGTTTGTCCCAGAGGTAACAAGTATTGTTCGGCAACTGATTGGGAGCTTATAAATGGTGTGCTCACATCCAAGAGGGCGATTTGTAGCTGCTAGGTGTATGGAGTAAATGACTATTAGTGTTAGTTAAATAGCTGGGTGCTTGGGCGATTGTTACCTTCTTATGTATCTTTCATTCTATATCACCATACTGTTATTTATAGCGCAAAGAATTTATCTACTTAAATAAAATAAGGACCGTTAAGGACATCTGTTGAAATGAGAATTATCGTAGCCTAAGCTTGTCTTTATACGGTTCTCTATTGGGGAGGAGATAGTGGTTGAAGCTTAATTGTATCTGAAGTTATCGCGAGATTAACTCTTGGTGCTGAAGTTGTTTAGCTTGGTGTTGAACATCTGGGCTAGCACAAGCTCCAATGAAGCCAGAGCTCAATCACGTGCACAAGCGAGCGGAGAAACCTTGGTAAAAATTAAGGTCGGGGTTCAATGCTTCACAGCGCTTGGTTAAACTTTTTGGTTTTCCCAAACGCAAGGCATCCCGATTAACCCACCGAGTTACCACGATGCTTACTGTATCTCAAAGTGTGAGTAGGTTCCCTAATGCTGGATTTATCCAGGCTGGGGTCTTGTGTCTTTGCCGTCATTTGTTGATGAGTAATTCGCCGTTAAAGTTTTCAAACGGTTATGTCTGAAGCTATCGCGAACTCCACTTTCAGCTTAGCGCAGAGTTTAGCCAGCGAATTATCATCCTACGACCAAGACTCCGAGATTCCCTGATAGATAGCATCAGTATCAGACCTGAATAGCTTCTCTTGATTTGAGCGATCATTATGGTACCGGTCCCTGGTCACTTTAATAAACAGCCGTGCAGTAATTGGTATTTGAAATTTTGAGCGGCTGTGTATGAAGCTGTCGTGAGATCCACTCAGTACTGACCAGCCCGCTTGGTGTTATCCAAGGCACTTGTAGACCTTCATTCCTATGTCAGTCTTGTCTGCAATCAGGTATCGAAAAAGAAAGAAGTTAATTTGGTCACTTTATGCCGGCTTAGACCAGCAATTAGGTTACTTTATCATGACAGCCTAGGCTTTAGAGGAGGATTCTTCTGTCACTCACCCACTGTCTGCAGCGGGTATCCACTGAATCAGCCATTAGCCGATAAGATTGGCTGAAGTATATTCCTTGATCAGTTATGTCAGCCAGACACAGACCAACTTTTCATAGTATACGGTCGTGCGTTTGGCCGGATATTTGCCAGTTGTAAAACTGAGAGTAGATTTATTCTTAAAACAAGTTAATTCTGGTTGCCTAGAACCAGGTAACGTTTAGAGTATAGTAACCAGGTACCTGTGATTCGCAGCGGAGCGGGAATTAGCTGGATGGGTAGATACTACCCTAAAGCTATCACGATCCCGTTCCGTGCCATTACTGTCTGGCGTTAACAATGAGTTTTTACCGTAAATCCAACCATTTTGCTGTCCTTGAAAGAAAATAGTCCAATGATCTGAACCAAGTTCAACTTGCATAAATTGCCTAGATTGATTCAACTGTTATCCGGATTCACAATGCTGGAAGTCTTTGATCCTCTTTTCGTAAAGAAGGTACTGCTTCCCAGCTTGGCGTAGTGTAGGCTTTGATGATCGGGTGAATGTTCCTCCTCACGCTCTTATTGGCTGGTTCTATCGGTCCGTGCATGATGTGAGTGGGCGACAAGTCAACGCGCTCATACCGACGAACAATGGACCGTGAATTTTGCTCCTTAACACCAGCACGTTAATTGCAGATACAACGTCGTCTCATCTACAACCACCCTACATAGAAGCGCATGCATCTCAAAAACCTAACCTAGCCATGTCATCATGGTAGTTGTCAGCAGTGGAAAGCTTAAGACACATCACGAGACGTTACAATTAACAATATGCTCTCAGCAGCAGGTTTAAAAACCGAGACTGGGGCAGTCATGGGACCCAGTTTGACACTGGTTCACACCGACACGAAGAGCATGAGGAATAACGAGACAAAGTTACAAAGACATTGTTACCTTTGACAGAGGTTGTTATTCACAGGGTATTGGTCCCTGCAGGATCTTAAGGGGTTTTGCATCAGGCCACGCTGGGGCCCCACACCGTATTTAAAATTAAAGTTAATCTCCCGTCTAACGTTAGCAAGCGACTAACCCGTTTCAGTGGGTGATTCACCGCACCAAGCAAGGATACCTGGACAGTTAATATTCTAGAGCGAGAGTGGACAGAGGTCCATGACAATATGGAGAAACCCTTACTGTTTATTCAATGGAGACAAGTCACCTAAAATGCATGCTTAATTGACAGCCAATGTGATTTAATTTTCAGTAGGATTCCCACCATCCGTCAGTAGTATGCTGGACTCTGAACGTTCGGTTACAATACTATATTGTTTCTCTTACCCAATCAATCACAATTTTGCACTGCCTCGTTTCAACCTGAAATCCTATTTCACATCCATTTTTAGACTAGGGATCACCGCCACTCGCTTCTACCCGTCATGCTAAAAAGACCTCATTTCATTGACCAATAAATCTCCATTTCGTATATCCTTAAGCGAGGAGCTTGGCATTTGACCTCCTCCTTTTCCCATCTTCATGTTCAGGAGATATATAGACAAGAAACAACTTGGCGTTTGCCCAGTCTTTCACTTGGTGCTTGGCTTTTTTACACTGATTATCATTTGTCGACAAGATGAAACTATCCATACTCAATTTATTCGCGGTGACTTCAGCCTTGGCAGGCCTTGGTAACGCTGTCGATGTGAAATGGGACGATGAGAGTAAGTCTGCTGGTCCTTCCAATGCTTCATAACTCACCATATCTAGAGTCGATCAAACAAGCTGCGAGTACTGTCGCCCATGGCTTGGTTAAATACTATACAGGCAATAATACTGGCGATGTACCAGGAAACTTACCAGACCCTTATTACTGGTGGATAGCAGGAGGCATGTTCGGCACATTGATCGACTACTGGTGGCTCACCGGCGATGAAACTTACAACGATATCACCAAACAAGCCATGATACATCAAGTCGGTACTGAGAATGACTACATGCCCGATAACCAGACTATGACAGAAGGAAACGACGATCAAGGCTTTTGGGCCGTCGCCGCTATGTCAGCTGCTGAGCACAAGTTTCCTGACCCTCCAGAGGATAAGCCACAGTGGCTTGCACTGGTTCAGGCTGTTTTCAATGAATACGTCAGCCGTTGGGACACAGAGCATTGCGGCGGTGGTCTTCGTTGGCAAATCTTTACCTGGAATGTAGGATACGACTACAAGAATTCGATTTCCAACGGCTGCTTCTTCAATATCGCTGCGCGCCTCGCCCGCTATACCGGAAATAGCACCTATGCAGACTGGGCCGAGAAGGTCTATGACTGGGAGAAAAAGATGGGACTCATCACCAAGGACTACCAGATTCTGGATGGACTTCACTTCGCCGGCAAGTGCCCAAGCTCTATGGACACCAACCAATGGTCCTACAACACCGGCATTTATCTCTATGGAGCTGCAGCCATGTACAATTTGACCGGGAAGGCCAAATGGAAAACTGCTGTCGACGGGGTACTGAAGGACATTGAGGTGAAGTTTACCAAAAACGGTGTTCTTTACGAACAATTCTGTGAGGAACACAAGCTGTGCAACTTGGATCAACAGACCTTCAAAGGATATCTAACCCGTTGGATGGCCACGACTTCACTGATAGCACCGCATACGTCCGATACCATCATGAAGATCCTGAGAGCATCTGCCCAAAAGGCTGCTGCTGTGTGCACAGGATCGCCCGCTGAGGGTTTCAAAGGTGTGGCTGGGACGGCTTGCGGCTTTACATGGTTGTCCGACAAATTCGATGGAATCGTTGGTGTTGGGCCGCAGATGAGTGCATTACAGGCTATCCAGTACACCCTCGTCCCGAAAGCGAAACCACCTGTAACGACAAAAACCGGCGGAACGTCAAAAGGAAATCCGAATGCAGGCAACACCGGCCTGGATGTCAGCAATGATAAACCTGAATACAAGACGATTACAGCGACGGATAAGATACTAGCTGTGGTCATAACAGGCCTAATGGCAGCGGGTATTGTTGGAGGTGTTGCGTTTACTGTAATCTAGACTGGACCCTAAATTGGTCGTTTCTTGTATATAATTAATCTTAGACTTCTGCTTCATGGCGCAATAGACGATAGCATATAGGTATTGCATTTTTACTATGCCTTTTATATCTCAACTAATACATGATGACAAAAGAGAATATAATCTACTGAGCAGCTAGAGGAACCTGTACAGGCGGAGCAGACAATCCAGCAGCACCAACAGGGGGGCAGGTATGCAAGGTGTAACACTCCTGTGTTTTGCCAATAACACATCGCTTGCCGTCGAAGATAGTACCTTCACCACACCCAGACGGCTTGGGGGAGACGCAAAGACCATTGCTGGGAGTAAGACCTTGAGGGCACTCGGGAAGGTCAGGAGACACACACTTGCCGCCCTTGCGAATCGTTCCAGTCTGGCACTGAGGCGGCTTCAGCGACACACAAATATCACCTCTAAGCTCAGTTCCCACAGGCCAATCAGGCTTGGTATCGGAGTCGCAAGTCTCAATCTCGGAATTATAGGTCATTCCGGGGGAACAACCTGGGGTCTTCTCCTACGTACACTTGCTTCCATTCCAGCTTGTCCCGGGTTCACACTTAGGTGGGGACTTGGAGACGCAGCTGGTACCATCAAAGACGAGACCTGGACGGCATGAAGGATCCTTCTTGTCAACACAGGCACTTCCGTTGAAAACTCGACCATTGGTGCAATCAGGACGCTTTTTAGACACGCAGTTGGTGCCATCAAAGTGCATGCCCTTGGGACAGTCTGGAGAGCCTTTCTCAGAAACACAAGTAGAGCCGTTGAAGATAAAACCAGGCTCGCAGTCAGGACGTGTGGTAGAAACACAGTTCTTCTCGTTGAAGGAACTTCCGGCAGGGCAATCAGGGGTCACTGGAGAGGTACAGTCATTACCGTGTCTGTCGGTACCATCCTCACAGTAGGGAAGATCAGGGTACTTGCAGTATCTACCAACAAGTGTTGAATTCTCAGGACATTTAGGACGCTGCTCAGAGGTGCAATGATCTCCAGTCAGGATCTGACCAGGCTCACAGCTCGGAGGTTGACTCGAGATACATTTCTTACCACTGAGGGATGAGCCTGGAGGACAAGTCATGTGCCTCTCAAAAATGCATCTCCCGCCGTGAAAGACAGTACCATCTTGGTAATTAGGAGTCTTAGAGATAAGACACTTTCCAATAGTGTATGTTCTGAATTAACACTTTAATACTAACTAAACGATGTAAACTTTACTGCTAAACTTGCCTCTAGTAAAGCAACTAGGTTCCGCTAGTAATATTTAATATTTCTACTTGGTGGTAATCTTAAGAAAGTATCGAGAGAGGTATATTTCACAGATTGCATTAGGAGTCTAGGTTAATAAAGCACTAGTAGAACTTGAACACTAGGGCTTGGGCTAGCGCTTATCGCGTTTTGACGAGGCTCACGTGAGTGCGGGAATTCTAGTTAGCCTTTTATTTCTAGAGTTATAGCACGCTTATCGACACTGACTTTCGCAGCTGGTAACCCGCGATACTTGTCCATTTCTTGGGCTCTAATCCTCACTTGTTTAGAGCACGCCATGCTTTGTCAAATTTGCAAAGCTGCCATACTTATCGCCAATGACGAGTTGGGGCCAACGAGCGATATAGGGAAAGTGTCAAGACAGGTCAACACACACAATGATGTCACAGAACTTGAAATGTCTGCCGGCTCTGGATGCCTCATATGTCGCAAAGTATTGGAGTCAATAAGTAGCAATCAAATACCAGGCAAGACCGGCGCCACGCTTTTGAAGGCAAACACAACACACGACTTCCGGCTTGCGGTTTCTTTGCGACCCTACGAGATGAGGAGAGTGTTGATGGAAGGCTCTTATGGAGATGTTCAATTCAACGCCCGCTTTCGAATGAGGAAAGTGTGGTCCAACGGGAAATACGATGTCACAAGTCAACCCAACCTGCATCTGTCGTCGACATCCGAGACCAGCCATTTGTGGCGCGAATGGTTCCATAAATGCTTGGAATCTCATTCCTTTTGCCAAAACTCAACAAATCAATCGCCCAAGTTCGTACCTAAAAGACTTGTTGAGATTATTACCGACAGCAAAGGAAACCTTGAGAAATGGCAGCTCGTGCTGGGAGCCAGGATCGGGGAAGCGACTTACCTCACCCTTAGCCACTGCTGGGGATCAAGCAAGCATATCAGCCTAACGAAACAAAACCTTGATGATCTAACGACGCCTTCACTCTGTTCTATTCTACCTGCCACCTACCGCGATGCCTTGGTTGTCGCAGCGGCATTAGGGAATCGATACATATGGATTGATTCACTGTGTATAATCCAAAACGATAAAGACGATTGGAAGTCTCAATCTTCTGTCATGGGATACATCTATAAGCATTCCGCCTGTAATATCGCCGCTCTCAGGGCAGCGGACAGTTCTGATGGCTTATTCTCCCCCAAGGAAGCCCCGACTATTCTAACTCTACAGGGTGAAGAGTATCAACTTGAAGATGATTCGACATACCGGTATGCATTCGAAAAAGAAGACATCGAAGATGCACCTTTGAACTCGAGAGCTTGGGTGGTCCAAGAACGGTATCTAACACCAAGACAGTTGGGTTTTGGAAAGTCGCAGATTTACTGGGCATGTCGATGGACCTGCGCCTCAGAGCAGTCTCCTGACAGTAATCAATCACCCCATGAGCAAAGGGTAGGCCAAATATGGAATCTTTCCCCCGTGGATGCAAGCCGCAAGAAAAAGATAGAAGCCGCTCTTAGAGATCCGGGATACATGGAGAAGATTGATCAAGCGGAACATTGGTCACATTTGGACTATTTAGAGAACCTCGAACCGCGAGTTACTTGGCCGACTTTGGTAACGGCCTATTCGAAGTGCCATCTCACATATCTGACTGACAAGTCGATCGCCCTCGCTGGCCTGGCAGCAGAGTTCCGTGCAACAGCCAAAGATACGTATCTCGCTGGTCTATGGCGGCACGACCTGGAATACCAACTATGTTGGTCCGTTTGCGCCACTTCACGCCCGCATCAGACCATCAGAACTATTCAACCATATGTGGCGCCTACCTGGTCTTGGCTCAACATGGATGCACCGGTGGTTTATGATCCAGAATTCAGGGTTAAATGGCGGGACACGAAATGCGTTGAGATTTTGGAAGTATCGGTCCAATCTGAAGATCCAGACGCATTACACAGCTTTACCAGTTCGACATTGCGTCTACGGGGAATTGTTTTGCGGGGGTGCCTCGCAGATTGTGCTGAGAACAATCTCGGCCTTGCTGGGTCAGATCGTGGCTGGTATGTAGATCCCAACGGATTCAAGCTGAAGAACTTTCTTAGTCGTCCTGGCCGAGATCCCGTGGAAGAAGTGGCGGTTCAAATTGACTGGGATGAGTACCAGCTGTCTGTTGCTGAGGATCCACAGCGATACTCGAGGCTTCAACAAGAACGGAGCTCGGAGCTCTTGATTTTGCCATTCCGATTCAGGACTGTCAGTTTTGCCCATGGTCTTGTTTTAAGCCCGTTGGAAATTACAAAAGACGAGACAATTTGTGTTAGATTGGGCATATTTAGGTTTATGAAACAAGGTTTTCCTACATTCATACGGGAAGCATTGGGATTACCCGAAGACTCCTTCGGTAATGACGAGATTGATCTCAAAGACGCTCGTCTTAGTGGTCTTGTACAGGAACTTTCTATCCAATAGTTCAAGGAGATACGGCTTGATTGGGTCATTATGTGGACTTGGAGTATGCCAATCTTTTAAGCTAGTACCGCACCGAGTGATTTAATTGTAAAAGAGAGAATGTTAGCAAGAAAGATCAAGTTTACCAAGTGCTAGCTATGAATGATTTCGCCGGTAGAAAGCACCCGAGTCCCATTAAGTAAGGCCCTCTGTGGTGGGCGTTCCTAACTTAGAGCCTTACCACCCCTGGCCCATACATCCTGCCGTCTCTCGTAGAAGTTATCCACTGTAAGCTGAGTTTCATCTCCAGTCACCTTTTTGAGAGTAATGGTCTTTTGAGGTGGTTTGGGCATTGATGACCACTGGAGAATAATTGGAGCATTTCCTGAATGCATGGCGCCTTCTCTCCGCTTTTGCCATTGTTGCAGTAAAAGCTGGTATGACTCAACTGGCTGGTCCAACTTGACATCTGGGTGCTTTGCCCACTTTGTCTCAAGATCACCAAGGCTCTGATCTTCGTGAGGTTTACTCCGAACATTATCATTCTGGGTGAAGATCTCATAAATGGTAAATATGACGCCCTTGACATCGTTGCGATCCTCGACATAAGCTTCCCCTTCATTAGGTATATGACTAATTCGAGTCGCATAGTTGAAGTCAAAGAGCATAATTGAGTCTGCTGTCTCGTCAACAAGTAGGTTGCGTGGCGCGATATCTTGGTGCGAGATGCCATATCCAAGATTTAGGTCGTCTACAACTTTTATAAGCTGTTTGAGCCACTTCAACTTGAAGACGCGCGACCTGTTCTCTTCAATATTACGACCAGGCACGTAGACACTGGTGAACCCAACAACGCGACCTTCAAGCTCATCAATTACGACTCGGTCGAAGGGTACAACATTTGGATGAGGCGGGAGACGCATCCATAAGTTCATTTCTTTCCAAGATCTCTTGGCATACTGCCAGAGGAAGTAGTACTTGAAGACAACCTGCTCATAGGTTAATTAACATATCAATAAGCACAACACGTTAGGATAAGGGACCGGGGTTTACCTTTTCTGCGAAATTCCCTCCGCGCGGGGGGTGGGCAACAAGGTCTGCATCTGGACCAAGCCTCTCAAGCTCTTCAAGCTCGTCTTGCCGTACTGTCTGAATCTCTTCAGGTACAACCGCGTCTTCCAAGGATGGGTAGTGTATGCAGTAGTTCATATCGTATTTGGCATCGATATGCTTTGTGATAATCTCACCAGTCTCAGACACGTATATCCTGTAGACCTCTGGAGATAGCTCTTCGCTATGGCGGCTATAATGTTCAATCGCAAGTGCGTCGTCGTCTTGCTCTCTATCCATCGTCACGGAAACTACTCGTCTCTGGTCCCAATTGACAACATGCCAGGTACTGGGTCCGCCAACAGGGATATCGCCACTGAGGCAAAAATACTTTTCGTCCTCGTTGATCATTATCCTGGGTGTCTTGGGATTTTAGGTACGAGAACAGGAGAGTAGTGCAGTAGAGCGCGACCAGAGAAGTGATTGTATAAGTAGAAATGGAAATTGCTGTGATCGAAGAGTGCGGGGTCTTGGTGGATTTACTAAGTTAGAAAGGTTAGGTATCATTGGTCCAGCTAATCGAAGGTGTTCAAGGTCTTGTAAACTATAAGCTAAAGTAGAACTATAGTATCTGGGAATAAGATAGTATCTATAACTGATTTACCCGAGTGTGTATCTCTATGATCTATATTTAAGTCTTGTAATAGTTGTCCCGTCAGCCAACACATCTGTCTCCTCTTCCAACTTTGTTCCTCGCCAACGCGGTACGCCAATCGTCCACAAATACCAGTACACCACGCCAACTACCACAATAACCCATGAAAACACAGCATACATGGCGTAAAACCCGTCACCCTCGTAACCCTGTGGAGGAAAGAATGGAGCCACTATCAAGGCGCAGCTCATGGCTATCCTCAACCCCACAGCGAGCATCCACGCCTTGAACGGTCTCTTGAGGTCTGGACGCTGTAGTCGAAGCTTAACAAGACCGATGGCGACGGCTAGACCGATCAGTTGCCCCGCGTAGCCATCGATATTCAGGATAAATGAGTAGATCGTGTCAGACGATGGGAGGGCCAAGACGAGAAATGATGGTATATAGTGTATGACGAATCCACCCATGGGTGAATTAAATGGTCGTGAGGAAGACAGGATAGAAGAGTAGGGGATGAAGCCTTGTCGCGCAATCTCTTGCTTCGTACGCGCCTGGTAGTCACGGTTAGTATTAACACATCTTGTCGCCGATATACGTACCATGGCGAAAGCAACAACCATAACATTCCCAATCGCAGACAGCGCTACAGCAGTAGGGAGAACGATCCGTCCAAAGCTCTCTCCAAATAATCTCTCAAAAAAGAGCGCAGCAATAAGTTCACCACTCTCTTTAATCTCCCCGATCGGCACGACCAACAAGTATGCCACGTTGATAAGCATGTACAAACTACATGACGTGGCCAGCGCAGTCAAAGCGACAGATCTCAACGTCCGCACCGGATGCTTGACCTCGTTCATGACATTCGCCGCGTTGTCAAGACCTGCAAACGAGTAGAAAACTTTGAGGAGACTCGTTGCAATGACGCCCCAGCTCCAGCTGCTGTCGTCCCATAAATGCTCCCACGCAAGTTGTCCAGTCGGAGCAGCGCTTGTATCCGGTCGGATAATGACAACGTAGAAGCCGGAGAGGATCATAAATACTATGATGCCAATCTTGACCCAGCCCAGGATATTCTGTATCTTAATCCCAGCCTTAGGGAAAATGCTATGCGTAACGCACACAAACGTAAGCAGTCCCACAGCAAGACTCTTCCTCAACTCATCGCTCGGCTTATCAACTCCGAGCGCAAACAAAACATATTGACTAAACACAACACAATTACTCGCCGTGAATCCCAGAAGCACCGCATACATGGCAAAGAGCGTCGAAGCGAGTAACCTGGGCCATTGGTACGCAAACTCGAGGTAGACTTTATCGGCTCCCGACCGGGGTAGCATGCAACCAAACTCGAGAGATACACCAAGGCCGCACGCCGCGATGAAGGCGCCGAGGAGCCAGAGCAACAAAGCCAAACCGGGGCTTCCAACGGATTGGACGATTGTGCCGGGCGTGGCAAAGATGCCGCTGCCGACGACGCGGGATATTACGATGACGTAGGCGCTTTGCCATGAAAGGTTGCGGCCGATGGTGGATGTCTCGGGGAGGACGTCGTCTTCTACATGGCGGCTGGGCTGGATGTTCCCCGCAATCTCGCCATCTTGATGCGGAGATATTGATTCATATGAGGTTTGTTGCGAATGCAGCAACGGGGCTGCTGGTGGGTTGGCCATGATGTATATACTACAGATTTATTTTATCCAAAGACGAGGTGCTTTCTTAAATGTAAGATACTGTAAGACGTCATCTTTATATTAATAATGGTTCGCGTTTCGGGGAGAGACATTTGAGTGTTTTGGAGCTTGTGATGGGCTAGATAAGAGGCTTCGCAAGATGTGATATCAATGGCGTGATTGGAGGGATGACTACAGTCACTCACCACGTGTGCTTATATACTCATGTGTAATAATACAGCCAAATTGAGATTTACATTTCGGAGTGATACTATTCTCTGGTGATTTATATGCTATCTTATGATATTATTATATGTATCTTATATGCCGTCAATCTAGCCCTTACTACTACTATTTTCTCCTCTTTCAAGGGCTAACAGAACTATATCATGTGATGACTGGTTATATTGCACTGAATCTTGCATGTAGAAAAGAACCTTAAAAAGCCTCATTTTTCTATCTAGAATGCAGGACGACCTAACTTTCAACTAGAGGATTGCAGGAGATATTGAAATTCATGCGGAAGCTCAGTCTCGAGCCTTATCTTATCTTATCGTCTGTATCCTCAAGCCTTATTCCCGGTCCTACTTCCGGGTCCGCCTACCCTGATACTATTATTAAATGTGTTTAGACGCGACGAATGCAGTCTATTAGCGTGGTTTCTGCGACAGCCGTGATCTTCTTCCCGGGAACCTTCCACTTGCAATGGAGCGAAGAACAGTTCCTAATCAGGCTCTGAGTGGCTTGGAAGCAACTTGGTTGGACTATGTACAACACGTCTAGCCATTAACACAAAGTAGTCTGAATCAGACACGTCGGCTGTATAACCATTATACCTTTTTTCGATAAATCAACTCAAGGACAAGCCCCTACTTATGCTTGATATCGTAATAAGCACCAGAGAATTACAGCTGAAAAATCAGAACTGTGAGGCAGGACACAAACCCCGCATCTGAGAATCTCATCTCATTACAACCTTCGTTTCTCGTTCATTTTCAAAGTTCCCTCTAACCTCCAAAACAAAAAAGATTACTTTCGCTCCTCACGAACATGGACCCTATGTCGATATTGGATGTAGCTGCTGTCACGGTCCAGTTCGTCGACTTCGGTCAGCGACTATTTTCGGAGATGTGACAAATTTATTGTTCGGCATCCGGTCAGCCTCTTAAACCTCTCAGCTATGTCAGAAGATATCTCAACACTATCCGACAGTATGAAAGAAGACTTCGAAGTCCAGAATCAGAATGCGTCTGCCTTGGATGGTCCTGACAAAGAGTTGTTCCGCCTTTGTCAGGAATGCGATGATATCGCAGCAACTGTCCTTGAGGTTATGCCCAAGGTCGGTAAGCAATTTGAAACGAAACTAGCTACGGATAAAAAGGCAGTTGAGCGACCTAAATGGAAGGGGGCGGTGCCATTCGAGCCCAGATCGGCTAGAGAATGTTTCCGAGTGGCATTGAAGTCATAGTGGCGGCGGGAGGACATCAGCAGGATTGATGACCGTCTTCACAGAGTGCATCGCGACATGATGATGGCAATAACATCTGCTATATGGTAATCTTAAGACCTCCGGATTTATTATCTACAGCGAAACTTACAAACTGTCTATCTAGGCGCAACTCACAGACCACGAAAGACTGGGGGCATCAGTTCAGCTACAAGCTTGACATCACGATAGGAATGCTGTCTCGATCCTTAGATAAGGTTTGGCAGTTGGGTCCTAAGGATATGCAAACTCACAGAGAGTCGATGGTGGAAAACACGGCTGTGAAATCCATGCAACAAAATCGTGTGAAAGTAAAGATGAAAATTGCTACAGATTAGAGAATGCAGGGTCCAAGTAGATTTACTTAGTTCGAAAAAGTAAATCCTATTAAGTTACCTTTAAAGACCATTTCTATCAGTCAATTAGGACGGTCTCGAGTGCGGACATAATTGAGATGGTAGTGCTCGAGACCCTCTCCAGACCTGATCTGTCCTGTGTAGATAACCAATACTCTTATTTAAAATTAATAATACTTATAGAATGAGAATAGAGCGTCTTGGATACAGATCTCCAAGTGTCCTCAATCGGCCCAGTTTACTATCAGAAGTCAAAACCCTATAACAGCCTATGCGATGAAACACGCCAACCTGATGAGGTGGTTGATACAGGATGATGCCCTCCACCAGTCCTTTCTCCGCTTCATGGTCGAGTTCGGAGTGTGTCTGGAATATATATATCAGACCATCAGCATCTTCAAGAGAAATAGCTTGCCTCGTTGCGCCTTCGACGAGGCCTTGTTTGTGGCCTGATTGCAGGTTGTCAAGGTATGAAATAATGGGAGTATGGTTTGGATCCTCCTCATCAAATCGTATCTGAAGCTCAACCTTGTCATCACCACACCAGTACTCAACTCGGTCGGTTTCCACGAAATCCTCGCAATACGTATGGGTAACAAAGGGTTCACTCAGGCCCCCGTTAGGATTCTTGGTAGCGGGCCCAATGAGATAACCGCCCAGTTGTATAGCGCCTCCACGTAAGAGGCCCGTATCATGCGAGTCATCCACGTAATGCAACCAAAGGTCCTCAAGTAAACATTGCTCCAGATCATTCTCTTCTAAATAGTTCCCTTCCGTAGGCATAACCAATTCGTAAGGGCCGTCCAACGACAGCCAACTCCACGAAGGAGCTTTGTAGATATTTGATCGTGTTGTTGTCGCTTTCCTTCCGGAATTGGTCCAGGCGAGTGACCACGGGAGATGGGGATACCAAAAGCCCGCCACATATCTGTGTCTTGACTTGAAGGGAGCCCTGAACGCTTCTACTACTCCGGAAAAAGCCATTAAGCGATCTTCCTCCTTAGTCAGAGCTGTCGCGGCATACATCGCGGTTATGGAACACCATAGATCGCCTGAAGCTGGTGCCTTTTCTAGTGCCTTGATTGCCTCTGCCTCGGCTTTCCAATACTTGGAAACGCCAGTCTCATCGGGGACACCATTAGGAAAGATCTCACATGCCAGTCTTTCATGGCATTGCCACCAAGCCTGCATACCGCCGAGGATAAGGGATCGTCTCGAAAGAAACCACTCTTGGAAAACCCAAGCGCGCTGGCGTAGTGGAGAAAGGGATATATCAGCGTAAAACAAATCAAGTGGGACAAGGCGAAGTCTTCTCTCTTCTTCGCCGCTCCACTGGCTAGTGATATTCAACGGCGCCAGGAGGCTTTGATCTCGGTCTGGAAACATGCCCCGACAGCTGTCAACGGCACTTGCCGCACATAAGTTCAGGTCTGCATTAGCATATACAGAACCCATCATAGTCGCCTCTTGCTGCCAGTCGGAGCGCGAGTCCTGGAAGATGCAAAGGGAATCGATCCAGATGTACCTGTACCCTAGCTGAATGCAGATAGCGATTGCATCTTTATATGTCGGAGGCAGGGCGGCCGTGTTGAATCCTGCAAAAAGCTGACTAGCGTTCTTCGCCTCTAGTTCCAACCTCTTGACTTTACCCCAGCAGTGGGAAAACGCAACATAGCTCACTTCCGCATCGGTTGGAAGGATAGCTGATAATATCAACTTTGACTGGTTCGAATTGATGATTTCTACTAGTCGCGTAGGGCGGAAAGCAGGGTTTGGTACCCGACATTGCTCATGGTTTGTCTTGCACTCATGGATCCACTTCTTTGAGTCCTCAGATATCATGGAATCGCGGGGTTCAAATGTCAACAGCGAGGAATTGAAAGGCTCTATAAAAGGGTCGTAAGTCTTCTGACCCTTAGGGCCATAACCATGGAACACACACCTGTCTCTGTGATTGGTACGAAGCCCAGAACTAAATCGTATGCACCATCGATCTTGATTCGCACGAAGCTGAAATAAGTGGGATCGTCTCCTGTGAACTCAATCTTGTAACTCGAATTGTACTGTCGAGGTTGCGTGGGAGCCTTGCGGTGCCGGTCCATATAGTAGATCCATCTACAGATGTAGCATCCCGCTGTAGCAGCAGCCTGGAATTGTTCCCAGCTTTGTTCACGTGGAGTCTCATCGGTAAAGGCTGGGCGCACGCCAGTGAACATTTTTCTGCAAACAGAGCATACTCGATCTCGATTCAAGAGCATTTGTCGCGTATTGTTTATGGTCTCGGACATGATTGGAGTAGTGAATCAAAAATCTGATTTGCCACTGATGTTCCGCCGTAAATGAGGATATGATGAACCGATCTAGGATAAACAGCGTGTGCGATAAGAAGAAGCAAGAGGCGTGGTTTATGTCTTAGGTTGTATGAGGGGTCGCCATCTGAAAAATATCTCATCGAGTTAAATAGCCTGACAGCTTACGTCCCCAACTGTCGCGCTCATTACTAAGTACTCTGTTCAGTATCCCATTCCGGATTAGGTATCCACTCCCATGAACCAATTACGTCAGTCACCTGTCCTGTTTCTTCAAAAGTGCAATTGTCTGCAGAAGAAAGAGGCCCCTCGCCTCTTAGTTCTCTCCACTGGTTTGTAGAACTAAGTAATTCATAGCAGTTCCTTACCATCCAGCCCCATTTGCTGATAAACCCTGGTGTCATCTCCCAGCTGGACACCAAGTAAGGTTCTCCCCAAATCATGAGGCCTGTCTGAGCAGTTATGTCGATAAAGGCGGGATCGGATTTCAAAAGTGAAGGCGGTCGGTAAAATATCTGCAAGTTCATCAAGCTTCCCACCAGGTCCTTGACAAAGTCGGCGTGACTAAACTCAAACTCGTGTTTTATGATATTCTCTCGCATGACAGGACATGGGAGACTGTCGATCCACGAGAAGTGGTTGACGCTCATTTGTAACAACGTTGGCGCTAATGAACCAGAGCATTCCGGATGTACAGGCAGGATGGTCGAGTGTCTGAGCACACCTGGGATACTAATGAAGGTCTGAGAGTGAGGGCCTGGTACTTGGCAAGGTACAGTAAGATAATCGACTATGTACTTATTCTGCAACAGACCTCGCAGGACATTAAATTCTACCAGATGGAGCAGATTATCGGATGGAAGAGGGAACCATATCTGTGGCGCGCTTTGCTCCGACGGGTTCCAGGGTCGTTGCTTATCATCCGACGGACCCGAAAGTTGCGAGCTGGGCCGATGGGGGCACTCTGCACCTCCGGTATCAGGTGGCAATATGGATAAGTCAAGCGACGCCTCATCAAGCCGCCAACGGTATACAGACCATCGACTTAGAGTACTGTTCAACTTAACATTGCCTTTTCGCAATCCTGTGCAGATCAATTAGTATACCTATCATATAGAGATTGTCAAATAACTTTGACAAGGTTAGTATAGTGAAGTGGACGTACTTGATGCTCGTTTATGAATGCGATTCTGGATTCTCTTTCGAGCGTTAACCTGATCGAGTTCCATTGATCGAGCCGGCGTATTTTGTGACAAGTAGCTATCGTAGCTTGCTGTTAGGTAGAGATTCAATGGTAGATGAAGTTAGTAGTAGCTATAGTCTCTTATCGCATGTGCGGACGTGACGTCGGAAGGTCAGGGAGTCCGCGTCCGTCGGAGTAAGCTGGAAGCGGAAATAATGTCAGATTCGAATACTACCCCCGTAGTCAGCGCTAGATCCAAAAAGGTAAAAATGTCAGGTCGTGGGACTATGTGGTTAATCATCGCAGAACATATCGGGAATAACACTGACTTAAATATGCTCAAGACCCTTTTGTCATCTTACCGGTTGAACTGTTTCTGCCATCTTCATTCCCTATCATGGCTTCAATTTTTGGCTTTCTCCATCGTAACTGGCAGTCTTCCTCTCCTCCGACTCCACCCAAGCATGATAATGCTTTGAGATTCGGTATTCTTGGTGCAGCAAACGTAGGGTAGGTCCAGACCCAGCAACGAAAGTGGCGATTCCGGATACTAATTAGACGCAGGCCGTCTGGTATTATCCATCCTGCCAAGTCCCACCCAGAAGTGATCATCCAAGCCGTTGCAGCCCGGGATAGAAGCAAAGCGGAAGGCTATGCTAAAAAGCACAAAATCCCCCAAGTCTTTGATTCGTATGATGGTAATGATCTCCTCTTATCTTTGCTTAAGGGAAGTGTCTAACACAAACTTCATAGCGCTTCTGAATGACCCTTCCATTGACGCAGTCTACATCCCACTCCCAGCCGGCTTGCACTGCGAGTGGGCTCTGAAGGCAATGTCAAGAGGGAAGCATGTTATGGTCGAAAAGCCAGCGACAGTCAATGCGGTCCAGTCTGAACTTTTGTTCCGATCTCCGCTGTTACAACAACCCAATGGCCCAGCTCTTCTTGAAGCGATACATTTTAGCTTCCAGCCCACATGGCAATACTTCCTTACCTTGGTCGATAGTCCCAACATTGACCATGCTGATGTGATTGCGAAGATTCCATTTTATATCATGCCTAGAGGTGGCATCCGTTTTGACTATAAACTGGGTGGCGGATGTTTACTGGAGCTGGGGACATATCCTCTCTATGCTCTGCGGAAGATCATGGGCGGTGAGCCCGAGGAGTGCGTAAGTTGCGAGACTAGAAACCCACCTCCTCCGCACGACCTTTGTGATGAAGCGGCGGATGCAGTGCTTCGATTTCCCGGCGGTCGAATTGGCAACGCCGTAATTGACCTACGTGCTTCAATCACCACTTTTCCCACGTTTGAAATTTCTGTCTTGCACAAAGAGACCAAGGTTGAACAGCCAGACATCCCAAGCAACCAGACCAAGTGGCGCCGTCGCAAACTCATCCTAAACAACTTTCTCATTTCTTCCTTCTGGCACCGCATCGACATTGAGGATGAATACACAATTCGTGACGATACCAACGGCGAAGCCTTGAGGATATGGACAGAAAAGGAGTCTAAGAAAATCTACACATTTAAGGATGCGGGTATAGATAAACCTGGGGAGCCGTTTTGGAATTCTTATCGTCATCAATTGGAACAGTTTGTCAATCATGTCCGGGGGAGAGAAGGGTCAGGGCTCTGGGTTAACCATGAAGATAGCATTGCTCAGGCAAGGATGATTGATATGGCTTATGAGAAGTCTGATTTGCCGCTGAGATAGGGAAGTCAGTGTAACATATAGGTGCGTTATGTTAACCGTTGTGGCGGATATATAATTAAATGCGTCTCTTGCAGTCTTCAAAGAGCTGATCAAAAGCACTTGAATTGAGGATAGCCATTGTCTGTCGGTGGGGCAGGGCTAAAAGCTATGTTCCAATGAAAGAGGTGCCGACCATCGAGCTCTGAGACCAACGCTGAAACAACCACCGCGATTTTTGACTCAACTTCAACCGTTCCTTATTTTTCCACTTCTGCCATTCCTTCTTCATCGGAGCTACCGATAGATGTCACGACAACGACTCTCCCTACAGACGAGACTGTATCTGCATCTCAAACATCGGCTGAGGCCGAATCTACAACAGAGTCAACCGCCGCTGCTACATCGACAGTGGCGATAGCTCCGCTTGGCGGTGCACCAGCCGCTTTACAATGTTGCAACACTGTTGGAACCTCAAGTAATCCGGTCGTTAGTCTCTTACTAGGGTTGCTTGGTATTGTCGTCCAGGATCCAGAGACCTTAATAGGAGCAACATGTGAGATTTTAGGGCTGCCAATACTCTACAAAACTAACCTTTACTGTCAGGTTCACCTATTGATGAAGTTGGTGTCTGCAACCAAACACCCGTTTGCTGTAGCGATAACTCCCACGTAAGTACCACGTCCCTGGAAAACGTTCAGGCAAACCCTGCTGACATATTTGTACAGGGTGGCCTGATTTCAATTCGTTGCACGCAAGTCCGGGAATAACCTGATCCTGATTGTTTTCCCTCATGTATTGAAGACAAGGCTTCAGTGAGGGGATTCAACAAACCTTCAATTGAGGGGCTTGTTGTATCTGCTATTACGTTCTTTGTGGACTCAGTATTTCAAGTGTAATAGTTATCAATCTGTAAATATTCTTAAAATCGCACTTTACAGGATAACACTTATGGTCACGTGGCTACTTGTCTGCAAATGAGAGAAGACGCTTGTTGCCTAGTATGGCTCAACAGACCCATTGATTAACGAGCAGCACAGCAAGCCTAAGTGTTCAGACAAGTTGAGTTTGAATGAATTTGATTGATGCCGATGGCTCCTGGGCCTTCCCCGAACGAGTGACTGTTCAAACTGCATTTCTTCTCCTCCAAGTGTATCCTCTTCGACAATAATATTGAATGAATGACAACGGGTCGGTCCCTTCTTTCTGTTCGCCTTCCTATATCCATATACCACACCTCACTAAACGGCCTCCCAAGCTATGTCAAGCGGTTCCCTAACGACTTTGAGACTAATACAGGGCGATGTTGGGAAGGTTCTGAAACGCTTGAACGTTCAATCCTGAGATCGTCGCGTTAGAAGCCCGGAATTCACAACCACGACATTGAGAACGATTCTCTCAATCTCGCGAGGCACGACACCGAGTCAGCCCTATCGCCTACTGATGGAGATGGACGTAGGACTACCCCTCGGGGACCAAGCGGTCCGAGCTCCGTAAATTACAAAGGATTCCCTTTTGTAGGGTCACCACGTCCCCGTACGTAATATAGTAATGCCAACCCAAAAAGCTTTCTAAAGAAACAACGAACCGGGTCCTGAGGTCAGTACCATCATGGCCAAAAGACCCAACCACGTCTTTCAGAAAGAAGTTTACCCAGGCCGATACTCCTCGACTGCGTACGGTGACCACAGTGACCCCACATAAGGGCATCTAATGTCTTCCACAGAGGGACCTAGAAGATCAAGTAAGTAACTCGCAGCTGATCTGCATATATGGAGGGTACGGGGAAAAGGACAGAACGTTACCGATGAAAACAGGGCGTGCTGGGTGAGACTCAGGTGAGACATAATTCGGATGAGATTGTCTTGGCCGCCGTCTCTCACCACGGCGCCGAGAATAGCTTCGACGGCAGTGGCAACCATTCCCGGTGAGACCCAGATGGTCCCACCGTTGACCTTGATGCAGGCATCGAGGCCATGTTCCCTGCCGACTCGAGCAAGGTTTTCGTTGCTGACAAGGTCATTCCGAATTGTAGTCCAGGACTCTGCCAAGTTCAGATTAGTTATAGCTTCTAATGGATTCGCGTTGTTGAACTCAATAACCTGTAACTAACGTTTATCAAGTCCTCGCTGCATCCAAATGCTAGCCAAATGAAATGCAGCAGCAGTATCGCCATAGACAGCGAGCCGGTCGTTCTTGGGCATCTTCTTCAAAACGCCGCCCAAAGTATAGGCAGCCTGATGGTCCGCCGCAGCGTTGAGGGCTTCAGCGCAGAGAATCTTGGAATTGAAACGGTATCCAAGAATCGCCTCGCACCGATCAACATATGGACCAAAGCGATAAGAGAAATCCATCTTGTCTAGGATGTGTAGAGTAGGATAGAATGTAATCCAGGACTTGATGTTGATAGAATGAGAGTTGTGAAAGAATAAAGTAGAACGGATGCAAAGGTCAGCTTATAAGTGAGGCTCAGTCACAGTTGTACACGTCATTGATGAGGGGTACGTTAGCTGTCACCTTACAAGATAAATTGTAGCCAATAACGGTTGACCATCAAGGACATAGTATTACATCATTAGGCAGACAGGCATCGGAGGCTCTCTACTCAGCCTCTGAGAATGGTACCTTCAAGCCATATCGTAATAGTACAGATAACAAAGCTTTATTCCAGGTAAACCCTGGATCGGGTAAATCGCAAAGTAATCAATTATGGAATGATTGAGCGACTGGAGAAGCATAGTCTAGATGTGTTTGCTTACTTCTTCTGTCAGCCTACTAACCTAAGAGTAGATAACACAACCACCTCCCTCGGAGGCATTATATATTTCCGTCTTGACTTTCAGCTGTGTTTCTTTGTCATCCATTTTGGAGGTTTGGGAGGGTTGTGAGCTTATTGAGGACAACCTGCATTACCCCGACTTCCCACCGCTACAAATTCTTTCGGCGCCTTGAATTGTGCACTTTGCACGATTGGACATCGCTCGACCCCAACACACAATCATTTTTTCTTATCAGTCCAATGAACATTCGCGGGGACGTTGAGGCGATACGCAATATAAGCCCAGTCTCAGTCGTCGCCTCACCACGATATCTACGTGCCGCTTACACTTCACCAAACGATCAAGTCTAGGCCGACTTCTGCATATGGTATCGAACAGTCACTGAAGGCAAATTCTCATTCACAGACTTCATATTCGATAGGATAAATTCATCGATTCATCCCCACTAGAACAATATCCTCGTTCGTGAGACGCAACAAACAACGTCCCCGTTCGCCACCCTTGACTGAAGTCTCTCGCACTTGTTCTTTGGGGGGTTGTTTCAGGAGGCCGGAGGTTCCTCGCCCATCGCCATTTGGCGTGAATTTTGTTCCGACGGTTTGAGACCTTCGACAAGTGCACCACGGCGGCGCATGGACTATCTCTCCAGCGAACCGACTCCTGATATACTCAAAACGGCCTGCTCACTTAGGCACGCGACAGGTACGATACAAGCTCCCCGTTGACAATGTGACGGACATCCTGGAGAGCTCTGTGCTCCTCCTTGTCCAAGTGAACAACCTCTTTCTTCGTCTCCTTGATCTCCACAAACAGCCCTTCCCAAACAGGCCGGTATTCACGATCGAACGACTCGTCAATGTCCTCCTGGTTCTCCGCATACTCACGCAGCTTAGCTCGGAGGTCGACTTTCAGGGCTTCCAGTCGTGCCTTGGCAGCCTTGAGATCATCGGCGGCGGTCATGGAACGTTCTGCGACGCGCTGGAATTCGGCAGGGTTGGAGAAGGCCTGCAACTTCTCTGGATTATTGAGTCGGTCGCGAATCATATCGTCGAACTGAACCCTGGCAGCAGCTTTCGTCATGCCGAAAAGCGTGTAGTCTTCGGTAGGGTCGGTGGTGGGCTGGCTGGCGGGCGTTCAACATACGCATGTAGAATCGGTGTCGGATGGCGCTCGGGGTGTCAGGGGTGGTTTCGGCGGCTGGACCGGTGCCCTCGGGGGATGGTTGACTGTCGGAAGCCATCATGGGTGTATCGCGAGTCTGTATCAGTAATGTTAGCCAAGCGACATCCCGTGGTGGAGTGATGGCGAACATACAGGAGCCTCAGCCATGGTGTTCGGTGGAAAAGGGTGATCGTCTTGTGTTGTTTCCACGGGGACAGTCTGGCGCGGCAGGAATCAGTCTCGATGAGCAGGATGCACGCGTTGAGTAGGTAGTCAGATGAGACTGTTATTGATAGGTAAGGGGTGATGATCAAACAGCCTCTGGTCACTCCTCGAGAAGTTGAGAAGTTGGGAAGTTGAGAAGTGCGGAGGTGTGAAGGAGGAAGAAAACTTCAAGTGCAGAAATGATTAGGCAGATAAACAAATGATTTCATCATGTGGAGATGCATTAGCGATGTGTAACACAGGCTGGAAATTTACACCGTAGGGGGGGAATCAATCAGAAGCTAGGCCTTATCTAATTTCACAATGAAACGCACGTTTTGTAGTTTTTGCATTGAAATAGCTGCGTATTAAGTTATCGCTACTCCGTGTCGTATTTACTGACAAGACCAGATAGGACGTTGAACTCCTGAATATGGACGCAAGAGGTGCTAGGTTGGACTGTTGGGGCTAATTGTGAAACAGTACATCAGAATATGGCTTTTCTGTGTGTAACGTGAATGGTGACTCGCACAAGCACAAAAAAAGAGAAAGCATGTACAAAAATACAAGAGGTTATGAGTTGACACTGCAACGCACGGCTAGTGCGGCGGCTTGACGTCGCGCGATGTGCTACAAGCCTTATTGCTGGAATACCGGAAGCTTCTTTTAAGGACCTCGCACAGCTAAGTTGCCTTATTTGTACGTATCTTGCAGTGCCTCTTTCTTGCTGTCCACTGAGTCTGACGTTAAAGTAGTGATATGTCTCTCAAGTGTTTGATAGCTGCCTGATGGGATAGAGAACGACTAGAGGATCTGCCCAAGACAACGCGACCAGCAATGATATAAGATTTTAGAGGGTTTCAGGGACGCCACCGTAACTTAGAAAGCCACTATATATATCACAAGTGTTAAGGTGCCTCGAGTTTTAAGAAAGAACCTCCCATTATATATCCTACCCTGCATCCAACTGGGGGCTGTTCGGAAAAATCGCTTCACTGCTGTCGTTAAAACGCTAGAGCCCCATTCAGCACTCCCCAAGCCAATGAGGTTACAGTTTTATAATTAGCGCTAGCCACTGGCGTCAGGGTTCTAGAACGCATCGTTACAGTCATTGGCTGATATATTTAGATTCTGTGCTGGATCTACAATAATAACACCAATTCAACTCAAAGAAATGAATATCAAAGTAGACAGTATGGCTAGAGTTATGTTATTTATCAATCAAGAGCCTGAAGTAGGCTTAGAGGATGGGATACAAATCCAGAACAGCCCCATTTGTGTTGCATAGATACATTTGGCCGAACGTTCAACCCCTGTTTGAAAAATGAGGGGTATTTTGACTCCTTTCAATTTGTCTGACATTTTCTCACCATCTACCTTTGTTACGCGTTGCGAGAACCATGGAAGCGATCGGCGCTGTCGCAAACATCATCGCTCTGGTTGACCTTTCTGCTAAAATTACAAAAGTCTGTTTTCAATACTCTAAAGAAGTCTCCTCTGCCCGCGCTGATATCGAGCGCCTTCGTCGCCAAGCAGAGCATTTGGGGATCACGCTTAAAGCTGCCCAACGTCTCGTTGAAGAAAGCAGAGCCTCGCCGCTTCCAACCTCCCAAGCCCTAATTGATATCTTCAATAGCTGCGAGAATGAGCTGGAGAGTACGTTAAAGAGGCTGCAGCCCAGTCCAATGCGGCGGTATGGTTTTCGATCGTTAAAATGGCCATTCAAGAGCAAAGAAATCGACCAACTGTTAGATGGTATCAAGGGCTACGAAGGCTCTATCCTGACTGGACTTCAGGTTGACCAAACGTATGTGTTGTGAGAAAGACTGATGTTTATTGCACCGACTGATATAGACAGGACGTTGCTTCTTGACATACAAGAGGGAGTAAAACAGCTCAATCTTCAAGTAACTGCGGATGCATCGGCTTCCAAAAAGCCTCATATGATGATGCCATTTACTCCAGACCCAGACTTCATTTCCCGGCCATCTATTGAAGCATGGATGAAAAAAGAATTTGCTCAACCAACCCAACGAATGGCGTTGGTTGGCATGGGTGGCTTTGGGTATGCATCCTCCAAGCTCCACGGAAGTAATGTTAAAAAGATAATAGGAAGTCAAAACTGGCCATACAATTTGCGGACCAGATCTACGCTGACCCCGGGAAAAGTGTGTTCTGGGTTCATGGAGGTGACAAAGCGGCCTTCGAAGAATCCTACCGGGCTCTAGCCGATGTTCTTGTATTGCCACGCCGGCACGAACCAGGGGTTAATATTCTAGCACTGGTACGAGACTGGCTGCAAATGAACGACGTCCACCCTTGGTTCATGATCGTCGACAATGCCGACGATGGCAAAGTCTTTTTCTCCGAAGACGATTCCCTTGCCTCATATCTGCCCAAATCGACAAAGGGTAAAGTCCTAGTTACGTCACGCAGTCTAGACACTGCTCAAAGACTCGTTGGCAACACTAAAGCGATATACCGCATTCCCATCATGGCAGACGACCAAGCTTTCGAACTCATGCAGAGCTTACTGGAAGCTCAAGCGAACGAAGATGAAGCGCACGATCTAGTTCGTGCCCTCGACTGTATTCCCCTGGCGGTGAAGCAAGCAGCAGCATACATCAATCGTCGCAGTCCACGAGTTACCACCAAGTCATACCTGGAAGATTTCTACAAGAGTGAGAAGCAAAAGGATAACCTTCTTCGCAGTGATAAGGGAGACCTGGACCGACAAGCCGGTGTCTCCAACTCTGTTGTCGTGACGTGGCAGGTGACTTTCAAGCAGATCAGGGACGAGCATCCTAGTGCTGCCAATCTTCTTTCACTGATGAGTCAGTTTCAGTCGCAGAATATTCCCGAGTTTATGCTGCATTGGTACGATGATGATTGTTTTGTGGACGATGGAGAGGGTATTGATGATGGTCGCGAAACCAACACTCGGGGAGGGGCCAATGGAGACGATACAGCGATTGAGGAAGGTAGCAGTGGCAAGAATAAGTCTGACATGGAAACCGACAACGACAGCGAGCGAATAGCATTTGAGAATGATTTGGATATCTTACGAAGCTACTCCTTCGTAGACATAACG
Organism: Fusarium scirpi; assembly: GCA_004367495.1. Classification (NCBI taxonomy): domain Eukaryota; kingdom Fungi; phylum Ascomycota; class Sordariomycetes; order Hypocreales; family Nectriaceae; genus Fusarium; species Fusarium scirpi. The sequence continues at coordinate 60,497 of QHHJ01000082.1, forward strand.
ACAGAAGGTCACCTCTCGATGCACCCTCTCGTCCAGTTCTGCACTCGCGGATGGATCTCAGAACTAGGAGACTCTGCGAGATGGAGTCGTCTCTTCATCGAACTTGCTGCAGAGCACTTCCCTTCTGGCGCTTTCAAAGATTGGTCTATTTGCCAAACACTCCTTCCTCATGTGGAACCCATCCTTGGCATACAACCAATTCAGCGGAGTGCGATCAAGGATTGGGCTGTGCTTCTTCTTCAAGTGTTTTACTATATGAAGGCAATTGGCCAATACTCGCGAGCCCAAATACTTGCAGAGAGGTCAGTGGAATCAAGAGAAGCCCTTCTTGGACAAGACCATCTTGAGACTCTAGCAAGCAAGACCGCTCTTGCCTCAATAAGAAGGCTTCAAGGCAAGTTCAAGGAGGCAGCAGAGCTGGGAGAGGAACTTGTAAAAGCGAGGAAGTCGGCACATGGAGTTGACGATAAGCGGACATTGGACGACATGTCTAATCTTGCATTAGTCTTTTATCATCAGGGCCGCTTGGATGAGGCAGAGAGGTTGGAAGTTGAGATATTGAAGAGATCACAGGTAACGCTCGGTCCTGATCATCGCGATACGCTGACGAGCATGGATAACCTGGCTATGACGCTTGTGTACCAAGGGCGATTACAGGACGCCGAGAAGTTAATGGTGGAACTGTTAAAAAGAAGGCAGGTAAAATTGGGTCTTGAACATCTCCATACGCTACATAGCATGGGTAACCTAGCCTCAATATTTCTACAACAGGGACAGCCAAAAAAGGCAGAGAGGTTGGAATTGGAAGTATTGGAGAGAAGGAAGGTGATGCTTGGTCTAGACCATCCTGATACGCTGATAACCATGAATAACTTAGCTTCAACGTTTGGACGGCAGGGACGGTTCAAGGAGGCAGAGACGTTAGAATTGGAAACATTGGAGAGAAGGAAGGCAACACTTGGACTTGAACATCCTGACACGCTGTCAAGTATAAATAACCTTGCTTTAACGATGATCAGCCAGCGTCGGTTCAAAGAGGCAGCGGACTTACAACTGCAATTAGTGGAGACGGGTGAGAAAGTCCTTGGCCTTGATCACCCTATCACAGTAAGGGGTATGTATAATCTAGCATGGACCCGGCATGAACAGGGCCGGATGAAGGACGCGCTCGTTCTGATGCAGGACTGCGCTTGTCTGCAAGAACAGAGGTCAGGTCGCAGAAATCCTGACACCCGGCGCTCTCTTGAAACCTTGCAAGGATGGCAGGCTGAGGTTCCTCTACCGGAAGAGTCTGAGGGTGAATGGGAAACAGAGGATGTATAGTTCGAAGCATTTATCTATATAGAGTATAGATTCATAGAAGCCGGCGGCCCCCATGGAGTCTAACCGACTCCAGGACTTTACAGTTTAATCATCTCATTAACTTGGCTTGATAAGATGGAATACACTTGGTTGGGGGGATATACAGAACAGTAAGGGAAAACGTACAGTTTCTCGGATGTTTGTTTTTAAGACATCTAGTAAAGCAAATACTATTCATAAGTCACGTTCTCTACCTACTACTTGCTACCACCGTTATAAGCAACTCGTTCAGGGCTACCCATAGCATCTATGACACGAGGACCAGCAGCGGCGATGATGCGATTTGTAACAGCAGTAGATCCCCTCAGTCCCTCCTTTGCCATAAAATACGCCGCAAGTCCAGCAACATGGGGCGCAGCCATACTGGTTCCTGACTTATATACAGTGCTAGAGTCGGTAAGATGGCCAGCGCTGAGGATAGTATTACCAGGCGCAAAGATGTCGACCACGGCGCCATAGTTGGACCAGCTATTGCGATAACCGACACCGTCGATGGAGCCGACAGTAATGGCTGACGGAGCTGAAGCAAGTGAATAACTGGCAGCATCATCCCCTTCATTGCCGGCTGAAGCAACACAAGTGATCCCAAGCTTAGTAGCAGCTTTGACAGCATCGTTGCCAATTTTGGTGTAGGGTCCACCGAGTGATGCATTGATAACAGCCTTCTTGGTAATACCACGCGATTTAGCATCATTAACAGCCCACTGTAAGCCTTGAAGGATGCCAGACATTGTACCGAGCCCATGCTTATCAAGCACCTTGACAGCAATCAACTTGCAAGCCTTGGCCACGCCATAAGTCTTGCCGCCGATGGTACCAGCAACGTGTGTGCCATGACCGAACTCGTCTGTGTCGGAAGAGCCGTTGATGAAATTGGCTCCCCAGATCGCGCGACCCCCGAACTCCTTGTGTGTAGTTCGAATACCGGAATCGAGTACATAGACAGTTATGCCAGCGCCGGCGGTGGTGTCATAGGTGTAGAGAGTGCCAACACCTCCAGGGTTATAGGTCTCTGAGATACGAGCAAGGCCCCAAGGTGCATTTGACTGGGTGGCAAACTTGCGTTTTGTAAGCGGGGCAACGACGCCAGAGACGCTCACAATAGTGTCCTTCTCAACAGACTCAACCTAATGACTGAAGTTAGCACCAACGTAGCCAAGGCATAGAAGGATATTTACGAACCAGATCAGAGTCAGTGACCACTTTGAGCTCCGAAGAGGGAATCTCAGCGATGTACCCTTTGAAACCATCGAGGTCGATATTATTCACAACACCCTCTTTCCCTTTTTTCTTTGCCTTTTCGTTAATACCCTTCTCATGCTTCTTCTTGTTCTTGGCAGAAGCATCGGGTTTGTATTTGATGATATAGCTGTTTGGGATGACGAGATCGGGTTCAACATCTGCATTCTGAACCTTGACTTGGGCAAGGGTTAACCCAATGAATTCGGTGAAGAGTAGAACAGAGATAGTGAACTTCATAGTGATGAGGATTATGAAATGGTAGTGGTGAAGTTGGAAAAGACTTAATGCTGCGTTGTCGATTGCGGCAAAGATTCTCGGGTTTCTTAAACAGACCGTAGCTGCCTTATTATACTATCACGATCCCCACTCTGCAGTCCAGTGCAGAAAGTATTCCATATGTCGGCGGCAAATAAAAGGCCTCCAGCTCACAGAGGTATGATCTAGATTGAGTGACAAAGGATCTGGAAGTAAAAACGGCAACTAGGATAGTGCTATCAACGGCTGGGCCTGCAAGGGCCAGGCACAAAAGAACAATCTAGGCTGGAAGAATGTCACCAGAAACGGCCTTTAGGTTCATGCCTCAATAGCTAAAACCGGGATCTCACTACTATCGGTCGTCCCTGGCGTCTGGCACGCGGTCGGGCTAGACCAAAAGCCACTGTAAGAAGTGTCTGGACCGTTACTTGTCGTAAGGCTATCAAAGCAGTTGTTCAGTCGTTCAAGCCAATACGTTGATGTGTACACAGTTGAAGGTGATCTCTAGATTCCAGTTAGGCTTTTGAGTTCAAGCCTAGTTTAAGCTTTTCTGAGGAGGAGGTCCTGCAAAGTATACAGATAAAACCTGAGTTCAAGCCACGTTCACTGAACCGGGAACCGCCACCGTGGAGCGACCGCTGTTGAGAGTTTGAATTCCAGCTGTTCTTCACTTGCGGTATGTAGATCACTCAGCCCAGTTCCTTTTAATGGTGTCACTATGTTGTAATATATTTCCACTGGAGATCCACAGCGTGGTGATGTTACACGGTTAACATGAACCTGTTGTGTTAATGTAAGAACCCTGCTGGAATCCACAATGTTGGAGATTACGCTTAACAGGAGCCAGTGATACTTTCAGTCATAGAAAGATACATTATCTGTACTTCTATATCTAAGGCCTCTGGTCTTTGAATAGACGCTCCAGATTGCCCTTCTGGGACCAGTCACAATCTTTTCCCTAGGCATGAACAATGATATACATACCCAACGCAGCAACCTTCACATATATCTCAAGTCCCCATGCCGGAGAGTCAGTCGCGACACATACAGAATGTGTACATACATGTACAGCACTCCGAAAAGCGAATTCCTCATCGACGCCTCCGAACCCTTTAACAAACCCCTCCATCATCCAGAGCCCAGCATCGATGGACGTTTATAACCATAAGGCATACATCTCGGCGATCATCTTACCGAAGTCTACTGAAGGGTGACTGGGGTGACTCATTTCCCGATCGACGAGTCACACGGCCTTCTTCGATGGGCGCCATGGGTAAAATAATACTACTGAAGTTACATTTCGAGTTACGGGCGGGTACTGGTCGATCGCTTCCCTGTCCAAAACTTCCCATGAATAATCTGGAGCTTATCATATTTCTTCAACTCAGCGGCAGCTGTCTGTCCAACGTCTTCGAGGATAGCATTTACCTCCCACAAAAGAAGATCTGACTAGTAGTTATGTTTCTGGTAATATGCCGCGCTCAACAGGTCGGGGATGTAACTCCAGTGCTATAGGTTAGTTCAGAAACACTGGGGCAGTGGCAGCTCCAGTATTCATTGCCATTGGACAGCTCGACCGAGCCAATATCCCAATGGTCCAATTGAAATGTCTGGCCAAAGCGGGAGTCGACCAGTGGATGTTTTTTTGGAATAACACCAACAAAGTACCCCGCATTTAACCGCCTCACTTCCTATTGACACTAACAACACCAGCTTTGTCGCGTCGACGCAAGTATGACTACAGTAATACCAAGCGTCAAGCTCGCAGTCTTGATCGACGCAGACAACACAAGTCGCTATGCAGTAAGCTTCGTGCTAGCTGAGATCGCCAAGTTCGGCACCGCCTTTGTCAAGCGCGCCTATGGCGACTGGGCCAGTGCGTACCTGAGCAAATGGAAACCAACTCTCCTTGAGAATTCAATCCAGCCGATGCAGCAATTCGCATATACCACCGGAAAGAACTCGACTGATTCAGCTATGATTATTGATGCAATGGATCTTCTGTACTCGAACAAGTTCGATGGTTTCTGCATTGTCTCGAGTGATAGCGACTTTACTCGACTTGCTTCCAGGATTCGCGAATCTGGTCTCGTTGTTTATGGCTGTGGAGAAAGAAAGACTCCAAAGCCGTTTGTCACAGCCTGCGATAGGTTTATCTATATTGAGAATCTGGTGCCGCAAACGGAGGCAGCGCATTTAGGTCGCCCCGAGGGAACAGTAGTTACAGTAGATCTACCTCAACCGCCACTGACACAAAGCCCGCCAACCAAGCGCAAGAAGCTGAACAGCGAGACTGAAAAACCGGAAGGCCAAGTTTCAACGTTATCGGGAATTCATGAGGTCGATAAGAAGTTGAAGGATTCACTTTGGCAAGCTGTGGAAGTATCGTCGGATGAAGAAGGATGGGCACATCTTGCTGTTGTTGGGGATCTGATGAACAAGTGGCATCCAGACTTTGACATTCGTACGTATGGATTTAAGGGTCTCAGAGATTTGGTGGCATCTATTCCTCTCTTTGAGATCCGCATGCGAAGCCCGGGACCAGGCAAGGGACTGCTGGCCTATGCCCGATGCATCCATAGTTGATGTTAAGGAATGCTACTTATCATATGCTCAATGGAGGCGCAGTGGTCATGTTTGAGATAGGTTTATTATAAGAAGTAGGTATGCTAGATGTATAGCTGTGAAAAATTGGATATGTACATAAATTAACCAACTCCGATGTTATTCATGGGCGAAAAGACAGCCAGTCTGGCAGGTATTGACTTATTTTAGAGGAGTGCTCTTGCGGTAATCGCACTTGTGGTTATCAAAAGGACTTCCACAGCCATGCTCAGAGTTATGAGTAACAAACACAGCAGGCATGTTAAAGAAGCATCTCGGAATCTCGCCCTGAACAAGCTTGTCGGTTTGGACCTTGTTGTCACCGTTCAGAGCACAATCAATAAGGGCCTTGTAGTAAGTCTCACGATCACCAAGACCATATGAAGCCATCTTGTCGTAGATATCAGGCTTCACTTCACGCCAAGCACCCTCGGCAGTGGCCTTGGGGTCGTTGCGCATGATGTACCAGCAGTATTCCTCGCCGTCATGAAGAGGAAGCCATTGTCGACCCTTTGAGAAACCGCACTTCTCGCGCGAGTCTTTACCACCGAGTTTATCGGCGACGAGATAAAGGTGGGAGGACTTCATAACATCGTTGGCGACCTTCTTCTGGATGTTGTTGGTGATTGAGCCAAGGGTTACTCGCACAGCCTCGACGTCATCGTCGAGAAGGAACCAGCCACCATTGAAAAGCTTGGCGATCTTGGTCTGGTATGTGTCCCATTTGGGAGCAGGAAGAGAGTTGTACTCGTCATCGTTTCGACCGCCGCCGGTGGCAATACGGAGGGTGTCCTCAAGCTGGACTGAAGCAGCTTTGAAAAGGTCAGCCAGACCAGCTGAGACGGTAGCAGCACCGTTGTCCTCATCATCGTTGAGGGCGAGACCGGACATAAGACCAGCCATGAGACCCAGGCCAGCAGATATCTGAGAGCCCTGGAAAAAGTTAGTAACAGGGCTGACAATGAATCAGAAAAGACTTACTCCAGGAACAAGACCACCAAGGGCATTACCCATAGTAGCAGCCGCAGAAAGCCACCCCTTCATGTTATCCGGCTTGTTCTCCTTCCCTTCAAATTCATCCACCATGTTGGGAATTTTGAGACCGCTGACAAGAGTCTCAGTAGTCAATTGGCGATGTAACTCAGCGAATTTGCCGTGCATGCCCTTGACAGATTGAAAGACCCAGTACGAGTTCTTGTTGACGAATGTAGTGCCGTACTTCTCAAACTGCTTCTCGCAACCAATGCCGCCCATGGGATTACAGTTGCCTCCAATGACAGCGCAGCCAGCAGCTCCAGACTTTCCGTCTGTACCACCCATAACACGATCTTCGAGGTTCTTGAGCCAGTTGTTCTGGTGCTCTAGACATATGGTTAGCAGGTCGGTATGAGGTACGTACAGGAAGCTTACCTGGATGAATGTTGATGAACAGCTCAAGATCGATCCCAGCGTCTGTCTCAGTCCAGAGTTTGTCGACGCCTTCGGCTGTTCTCAAGTCCCAGCCCTTGCACATCTTTTCCTTGCTTTCGAAGACATCGTCGGTGTGGCGTTTGCTGAACAAAGGGGAGCTCTCTGCCACAGCGGCAAGAGTTAAAAGAGCGGTAGCAGACTTCATGTTCAAAGAGTGGCGGAATTAGGACTTCAAGTTGGGATGTAAAGACTGTTGATGAAGATGCTTCTGGATATTTTGATGGATCTGAGTGGCTATATATAGAGACTGATAAGATGCCGTCAGGCTCCTGTGGTAAACAAGAAAATTGTAGGATTCCCAAGGATGCCTGCCGAAATGAGGCTTGGCTCGAGTGGTATTAATTGTTGCCGCTGTGCATTGAGGAAGGATTCGCGCCAAGGTCATTGCCACTGGCATTGCCTGTTCGATCCGGGCGGCAAGGCTGTAGGGCTACCTTTGGAAGACCACAAGCGCTGCCAACCATGAGATTTTATGATTAACATCTGGACATTTGATCCACATGTTCAACACCACTGGGAGATCCTTTGTTTCGGGTTCCTTACTGCCGATATTGGCAGCCTTGGCACGTCAGCATGTAAGTGTCTGTGGGCCTTTTCCGGAGGGGATTGTTCTAGGTGTGGGTCTTTTCCGAGTTGTTTCATCTCCGGGAAATGTCAACAGCAATCAAGCGAATGGTTTGATGCCTTGAACTCGATAGTTTTGATGCCTAAGGCAACAAGGCCACATGCTTACCGCTTGCGATAGCCGCCTGCCTTAGACCACTCTCTTCGTTGGGAACATCCTCTCCACCGACTGGAGACGCACTGCCCGGGTACCAACTTAGGCGGGACTGTTCCATAAGCGCTGACTAACATGTCTGTCCTGTTTGTATTGATCTATATGGTAAAAGGTTTGACTTAAAGACAAGCATTCCAATGTACTGCTAATAAATCTCACAGATGCCGCGTTTCGCAGGTGTGTATCGAAGCGTCGAATTGAAACCGATGAGGAGTTTCTACATCTATTCTCTCAGATCTTAGTCGGACTTCAAGTCCAGACCTGTATGTATAGGCTTGCGTTAGTAGAATGTGCTCTTTCTAATCCATCAAAGCCGAAATGCCGACCCTTCTCGAGAAGGGTATCACTCTAGAATGGACAGACGTCTATGCCTATGTCAATCCTTTCGGTGATCGCCGGGGCAACATCTTCAATACCGTTTGGACTTTCGACCTTGACAAGGAGGTACTGTTCCTTGCGAAATCAGACTGTGTCTATTCCGCTCCTCTCAAGCTTGCCTGTCAACGCCCACTCACTTTGAGTGACTTTCAGCTTTTTGATGAAGCTTTGCCCGCTTTTCAAAGCACTGAAAGTTTTGCAAACCCCTACTGGAACTTGAAAATGGATGTCTCGCCTCGACGGCGCTCATTTCTGGGCCGTCTTCTCACTGACTTTGTCCATACTTGGCGACATATTCTTCGAAGGCCAATGAACAGCACAACATTCAAGAAGCTGGCATATTCCATTATCTGGATCTCAACCATGCAGTTCAATGTTTACGAAAGACAAGCATTTGAAATGGTGAATGGCCGTGGTGGACCATATGTCTGGGTACTGGATCTGCCGAGGTGGGATACACCAGAGGAATCGTTGTCGAAGATTGGATCCACCTTGGTTGTGATTGCGCCGCAGCTCTGGGAGGGGATAGCAATGGCATGGGAACATGTTCGCAGCTGTGCTGAACCTACAGCATCCACCGACATATATGCAATCTTGACATTCGACAAATCGCTCTTTGCATGATGAATGGGAAGTTAGTATGGACGAGGCCAGAGACGTTGTTCAGCGAAGGGCTGCCAGCCCCAGGTGCTATCAATATGCTTATCTGGGCTACCGCCCCGACATACAAGCCAGAACTAAACTGACTCCATCTGTTACCATTGGAGATCCAGGATAAAATTTTTCACTATGCAACACCCAGTTCAGTCTCTGCAGGGAGACTGGGCTGTATACTCAGCCTAGGGTCAGCTTTTCCTTGGACTGTCGACGGAAAAGAAGTCAGGCTCCAGGAAAGAAAGAGGAACCGAGCAGCAGAGTCACCTGTCGAATCGCAGATCCATTTCAATGGTCTCATGAGCGGTCTGTCATACCGATCAGAGTCTCTGCCTGTGAGTATACGCACTATTAATCTACCCAAGTCGGTACAGGTGCAGATGGGCTCCATGGGAAAAGCAACTTGAGAAACATCAAAGTATTGGAAGTGCATACACAGGATACATAATAATTCTGTGTTACCCCAATGCATACTATCCTGAATTATGACAGATGACAGAAGTGAAGGCTGTATGGTGAATTAGTAAGTACAAATAGTCTAGTGAGCGAGTCCGTCGGCTTTTGCTCGCTGAACATATCTTGCATACTTTTCAGCACTACTCCTTCGCATCTGCTTGCCATATCCGATAAACACAAACGCAAGAGCAAATTGCGCAATCGAAACACAAGCTGCTACGATAAAAGCGTTCTGGTAGCCCATGTCAGTAACCCAGGGCGTAACACTGCACGATAACATTAGTCAGGATCTTGAGGAGGCAATTTTAACTTACCCGTAACCCATAGCGAAACTCATGGTGTTTCGAATCAAGATAATAGTGACAATAGCGTCAGAGCTGATCTCTGTGTATGAGTCGATGCAGTAACTGATGGGAATCTGGCAGCCGACAGTGATGGAAGCTGCAATCATGCCCATGGCCACTAAGGGACCTGACCAGTGAACAGCATGGGCAGCACCAACACCCCATAGAATCAGAGCACTCGGTACAATCACAACCAAGGCGACGTACAGCCACAGGCGATACTCTGGCTCTCTAAGACCTCCGTTGCGGCGAGTCCAGTATAGCACCAGCTTATCACCAAGCGGTCCCGAGTAGTAAGCACTGTAACGGTTAGTCGAAGTTTCATTTCCATGGCTGTGGGTGACTTACCCAATGAATACACCAATAACGCAAGATACATAGCAGAGACCAACCATTCGTGGAGAGAAGTTGTATGGGGCTCCGGAAAGGATGATAGATGCTGTTCCGTTTAGGACACCGAAGTAGCAGATGACTGCTCCATACATGAAGCCACAAAATACAACGATAGGGAGCGAGAAGTACTGGAAAGGTCGAGTGAGCATTCCCTTCCATGGAACATCCTGAAAGTGCTCGCGTCTAAAGAGCTTGAGCTTGTCAAGGTATGTTCTGTTGGATGATGCTATAGTGCCAGTTCTGACTTCGGTGTTGCGCGTCGTCTGTAATTTGATCCCTTTCTCGCCATCGGAAGGATCCTCGTGCTCGGGGTCCACGGGACCGTGTGAGGGAGTGCTGACGACGCGGTTGTAGTTCGTTTCTTCCATGCAGAGGAACATGATGACGAATGCTATAGCATTGAAGATCGCACACCAATGCTATTGGTTCGTTAGCATGGACTTGAGTAAAGAGTGTTCAGTCTTACCAGAACCCATTGCCAGCCTTGTCCGTCGTTGATGAACCCGCCGAGAATTGGGGCTAGAAAGTTTGCTCCTCCAAGAAAAAGGGCGTAGTAACCGATGTATGTGCCGCGTTCATGGGCAAAGTACTTCAGAGGTTAGTCCGACTAGACAATTTGAAGGTAATCTTGACTTACGACATCTGAAACGGACATCTCGCAGAGTGACTCAATCGGAGCGCCGAAGAATCCTTGGATGACCTTATTGGCGATCCATTGACCGTTTGTCTTTGCATGAGGAGCCCATATCATCATCGCCTATACTGTCAGTGTCGTTCTCAAAGCTAGGAAGAACGTTGACATACTGTAGTTCCCAGCACAGACATAAGATAAACAGGTCGTTTACCGTACTTCTGAGCTAGAGGTTGCCAGATCAAACAACCCCATCCAAGTAGCAAGAACATGTATCCAGTTCCGGTATTAAGGTCGCCTACTGTGTGCCCTGTGGCGATGGAAATCGGAACGAGGATCGAGTAGATGGCTGCCGATGCAATGCCGACCGAAAGACAGTATCTGTAAGAGTCAACAATGAACATATTATAATGGATGGAGTCGCTTACACGCAGATAGTAGTAAGAAAGAGAGTCTTTCTCCATGAGCTCCAGTTCAAAGGATCATCAGGATCTTCAGACGGAGTAGGAACGAGAACAATATCCCAGGCATGGGGAGCATCAGCCGTGCCGTCAAAGTCGACCAGCAGAACTGTGCCAGGAACAACATCCGAGTATGATTGAGTCATGGCCTCAGTCGGGCTCGAGGTAAGGTGTATGGATCAGAGGTGATGCAGTAAATGAGTTGAGAAGGTATTCATGCAGATCTTGGAGTTGGTATTTCCCAAACTGCTGGACAGCAAGATGGGGTTATATACATGTCAGAAGGGCTATACAGACAGTTGAGTTGTCTCAATAATGTCTGCTGTCTAGAGGTAGAAGATATCATTGTTGTAATTGATCTAGACTTTTATCTTTTACTTTCCCGCTTTACTTTACCGATCTCATGACAGAATCCGGGGGTGGGTCTTGATAAGTCCAGGCGATTGGTATCGCGGGGTACAGCCAATGATTGATAATTGCGAGATTTAGCTCATTTAAGTAGCTTGGCCGATAATTCTAGCTATCTTAGTGTCTTGCATACAGCCAATAGTTGATAATTGCGAGGTACTCATTGTGGGTACACTCAGATAACAGTTGCAATGGGTTGTTATCTTTACTCGATAGGGGAATGACGGACTCGTAATCTGTTCAAGGCCACAATGAGCTCCGCACAGGGGCACATCTCGCCGGCAACTAATCCCGGAGTTGGAATATGGAGCCAAATAGTTGCTTTCTTTTAGAGGGAGAGACACGGGACCAAGATATAAAGGCTTACCTCTGGGGTCAGATCTTATCCTATCAACCGCCCTTCCAAGACTAACCATTCTCCCATCTACCATATCAAATAATCCATCATGGCTGCTCTGGTTGAACATCTTCCCCAGCAGGATGTCACATCTAAATCTGACACAAAGACAACGCTTCAAACCTCCGTCCTACCAGACTGGGAGATCAAGGCAGAGAAATGTCGCAAGATCCTACGCGAATCCCTCAACCCAGACTGGCTGCTCCCTGCCAACAGACTGCCCTCGCCAGAAAGGCTGAACGTTTCTACCTTTATTGAAGAATGCGACTTCTTCTCAGCTCGGGAGCTGGAGATCACATCTTCTAGTGCGACAAATCTAGTTCAGCAGATGGCGTCTGGCTCTTTGACAGCTGTAGAGACGGTTACTGCCTTTCTGAAAAGAGCTCATGTTGGACATCAACTTTGCAACTTTGTCACCGAGTTCATGACCTCTGAAGCTCTCAAAGATGCAGCCGAGCTTGATGCTTATTTCAAGGCAACTGGCAAGGTCAAGGGACCTCTGCATGGACTTCCCATTTCTACCAAAGAGCACATCGGGCATAAAGGACGTATTGCCCACTCAGCTTATATTGCTCTTATAGACAATGTCGCTGAGGAGGATGCGTTGATAGTTCAGTACTGCAAACAAGCTGGAGCAGTTTTTCACGTGCGAACAAACGAACCTCAAAGTGTCATGGTAAGTGACTCTCCATCTATTGAAGCTTTTCTAACAGTATAGCACCTCGATTGCTCAAACCCCATCTATGGTACAACTGTGAACCCGCATAACCGAAAGTTGACCTGTGGCGGCTCAAGTGGAGGCGAGGGAGTCTCTCTAGGTCTACGTTGCGCAGTTCTCGGTATTGGAACTGACCTTGGAGGCTCAGTCAGAGTACCAGCTGCTTTCTGTGGTGCCTATGGATTGAGGACCACTGCACTCCGAAACCCGTACAAGGGTGTTTGTCTACCTGGTAGTGGACAGGAGAGTATCCGCTGTGTCATTTCTCCCCTGGCAAACAGTCCACAAGATCTGGCTCTTTTCCAGAAGGCAGTGATTGATCAGGAGCCCTGGGATGTTGAAACTTCATTGGTTCCTTTGCCTTGGAAACAGGTATCTCCGTTGGAACCTGGTAAATTTACAGTTGGCGTTATGTGGAACGATGGGTACGTCCCTTCATCTTAAACTTCGGATATTAACTAACGTCTTTCCAGCATAGTTCAGCCTCATCCACCTGTTCTTCGGGCACTACGACATGCTGTTGAGAAGCTCAACGCCGCTGGGGTTACCACAGTTGACTTTGAGGCGTACAACCACCAAGAAGGTATCGACATTTGTTCAGCTCTTTACTTTCCCGAGTGTGCCAAGACCCAGAAGGATCTTCTAGAAGAAAGTGGAGAGCCGGTCGCTGAGTTGTCCCATTACATCTTCAATTTCTCTCGGCCTGAGCCTCTTTCTGTGCCAGAGAATTGGGCTTGGAATGTCCGACGAGATAATTTCAGAGAAGAGTATGTGCCTCCAGCCTATTAAAAATGGATACTAACAAGACCAGGTATCATCGAGTCATGAAGGAACGAGGCGTTGACTTTATCCTTAGTCCGGCGTACCCAGGACCTGCTGCTCTATTAGCTAATGCTCATTACATCCCATACACAGCAATCTGGAACATCCTCGATCACCCAGCTGTAACGTTCCAGACTGGTCTCAAGGTCGATCCAGCCGTTGACGGTGCTGATCTAAACTATAAACCTCGATCTACAGAGGATGAGATAGAGTACCGCAAGTGTAAGTTGAACCTATATTGACTTCTGGCAACAAAGGATCATCTAACACAAACTACAGACTCGGCCGAGAACTATATCGATGCGCCTCTGGCATTGCAGTTGATTGGAAAGCATTTCAAGGATGAAGAGACTGTTGCTGCTGCAGAGTTTGTGTCGAAGATTGTTCAAGGATAACTCATCCAAGTCAGACAACAAGAAAAACAGTAGATAGATCATAGAAATTTAAAACTACCACTGTAACCTTTACAAGTTCTTTCCTTGAGTCTCTGATATATACCTTGTAATGTTTATTGCCTTAAAGCTTAGCTTTGTACCAATACTAGTTTCGGCATTATGACGCTGGCAATCTGGGAGGAGACATCCGGTGATAAGCTAGCGCTGCAGTTACTTATCTCTAGCCACCATTTAAGCGTCGACTTCCCCGCTTCCTTAAGTCCCACTCTAAACGATTTCCTATTCTTCGCTTTAGCTTTACCCGATGCCAAGGTCACCATGTCCTGATAACTGGTAATAGCAATCCTCATGCCTGAAGTCAAGTTACGCGCCAAGACAGGGTGCTTTACCTGTATGTATATAGCCGCTAGTGGAAAGTTGATCAACTGACTGTTTCTAGGCAGACAACGTAGAGTCAAATGCGACGAGAAGAGGCCGTCATGTCGCAATTGTGCTCGTTTTGGTCGGAACTGCGCTTGGCCGGGTGCATCAGATATGTCCGATAGACGAAGTCGGTTCAGATTCTCACCCCATGCCAGACAAACCAACGATAAAAGGTGTGAAAACCCTCAATCGGCTCTCACGCGACCTTCAAGCCGCAATGCTACGCCAACATGTATCTTGCCAGTCACAAGCAAGTTCTCCTCAATTTACAACATGGCACATCCCTTGTTCCAGTCTGACACAGAGCATGAGCTCATCCATTATTTCCTCAATTTCTTCTTTCAGTCTCTTACTCTCCCGACAGGAGATGAAGCATACTATTCGCAGTCTCTATGGGAATTGATGAATATGATGGCACAAAACAATATTGTCAAACACGCTGTGTTGGCAAGCTGTGCTTCCAACAAGCACATTATGACAGAGGATAATCGCTACCAGCTTCTTGGTTTGCAGTATTACTCGAGAGCAGTGAAGGAGATGAACCAGGAGCTTGAATGCTTTCAGTCTGATAATACTGTTCAGCATTCATGCTTATTAACTGCAGTATCTTTCTTCTACATATTTGGTGTATGTATGAGTTCTGTCCGGCGAGTCTTACTGCTACTAACCTGCATCAGTTCTGGGGCATCGATGCAAGTAGTGATCCGAAACCTCATGTCGACGGCGCTGTTAAGCTTCTCACCATGAAGAGTCATGATCAAGCTGCCAAGTCCTCAACGCGCACATACGATCGCGTCAACATAGAGAGTGTACTGTATCAGGGCTTCCTACTGGCCACTCGAAGGCCTTTCAAACCCGACTTTCGAATGGATCCAGACTTCATCAGCCATGCCGAGTCATTACTGAACATTGGTTCCTCAAACTCATCGGGCATAAATTCAAGTTTGATACTAGGTGTACCAACATCATTGTATCGCCTCATCTTAAAGGTCATGGACTCCTACAATATTGCAAGAGACAAGGTCAACGATTATTTAGAAGGTTTACGGGTCGACATGGACTATTGGGAACAGCTACTTATGAATGATGATATCCAGGATTCTTCATCTAGTGGTCCATATTTCAATGACCTGATGATCTTAGCAGCATCTCTCTTGCTTGACCTGGTTGCCGAAAATCTCAACCACCACATTACTACTTCAGAACAGCAAAAGCCTTGGAGGTGGCAGATGGATCTAGCTATGGCGATTCTCCAATGTCCCGAAGAGCACGACAAGTGGAGTCATTGTTTTCTCGGAGCATGGCCGCTGTTGATACTTGGCTATGGAGCGAGGACTGTAGAAGAGATTACGCTGGTCAAGGACGTGTTGCGTAATATTCGGCAGCAGACCGGATATGGGGAGGTGCAGAGGATTCGGGAAGAGCTGGAGGAGATTACCAGTCTCAAAAGTGCCGATTAATGCCTCAATTCTAGGGATCATAGATATTATATCATTACGGATTGTTACGCGGTCAACGACGCACCGTAACTTTAGAGTTGAAATCTCACAAACTTAAAGTTGGGTCAATGAACAGCTTTAGCCCACTTTCGTCATTTTGTAGTGAAAACAATCAGTAATATTCAAGACTTGTACACACTGCATCCAATAACACTCCCAAAGAATAGACCTCCATCACCCTATACAATTTTAACGGCTAGCTTAACACATCTACATCAGTGATCAATCAATATCTCTCTTGCGAAAGGATAATTGGAGTTGACTACCCTGAACCTTTCTGCACCACCCCACGTTAAACCCTGCATGAACGGACACGTCCCCCCTGTCAGATCATCACTAAATATGCCTTTCATTCGCTCGTCTAATGTATGGACATGGTAGGCGAGCCCCTAATGAGGAGCCATTAATTATCTCATCAGAACGAGGATTCTCAATTCCCCTCCTCTTTTTGCGACCTCTTTTCTCTGCACGGACTTGACGCTTCTGAAACTCAAAAACACCTGCATCTGTTCACCATGTCGACCCCCCCTGCGGCTGCGACAAGCCCAAAAAGTGTCAAGAGCCCTGCTAAAAGCCCTGCTAAAAGTCCCGCAAAGAGCCCCTCTAAGAGCCCTTCAAAGAGTCCCCCGCAGCAGGCTCAAACAGGTGTGGAAGATGCAGGCGTTCTTGAGCCAGAGCATTGGCAACAGCTTGCCGAGGTAAGGATAACATACTTCTAGGCGCTCAGACACTGACAATAAATAGGAAGAGAATGCTGACCCTGAGGATGATGCTCATTCATTGAGTGGGGAGAGCCTCGCGCAATCAACAGACTCGGTTACCTCTAGTATTTTTGAGTATCGCAAGCTCCACGGCAGGACATACCATCGCGAGATTGGCAGTGCACAGTATTGGTAGGACTTTCCTTGGTTCATGCATCGGCGATAAGGCTGACATAAATAGGGCGGCCAATGACGAGCGACAGAGTGAGGTGCTTGATATCAAGTAAGTTCAAATCCGTTTTAGACAGATCACGGCTAATAGTTTTAAGCCATCACTGTCTCACTTTGGGCATTGGGGGAAAGCTTCACCTTGCGCCTATCGATACGAGCAAGATTACAGTAAGTTAGAAAGAAGAGATGCGATCGGAAGCTGATCGTTTCCAGAAAGCGCTTGACATTGGAACTGGTACCGGTATGTAAACGAGCTTTTGCAGTATGAGATCGCTGGCTGACTGAACCAATAGGTATCTGGGCTCTGTGAGTCAAAGTATCCATGCTTTAGTTGCAGTACTAATACAAGACAGAGACTTCGCCGATGAGCATCCAAACATCCAAGTCATCGGTACCGACGTCTCACCAATTCAGCCTTCTTGGGTCCCCCCAAATGTGCAATTGTCAGTCATCGATGTTCTAACCAAAAACCCGCCTGACTAACATCCACAGTGAAATCGAAGACTGCACCCAAGAATGGACCTTTGCCTCCAACTCAGCTGACTACATCCACATCCGTTGGCTCGTCGGTGCTATTCCTGACTGGTACAGCTTCTTCGCCGAAGCGTACAAAACCTGCAAGCCCGGTGGTTGGGTTGAAAGCTTTGAGCCCTCTGGCATTATCACTTCTGATGACGGTACTGTGGAAGAGAACTCTGCGTTGGACCAGTGGGGTAAGATCTTTATTGAGGGTGCTAAGAAGCTCGGTATGAGCTTCACTGTGTATGAAGAGGAGTTGCAACGCAAGGCTATGGAGGCTGCTGGCTTTGTGGACATCCAACAATTTGAGTACAAGGTATGTTTGATACTTGACTTGCTGACGAAGCTAACTCTATGGTAGACACCTATCGGAGGCTGGCCCAAGGATCCGGAACTGAAAGAGCTGGGTCAGTTTGGCAAGCTTGCGTTCCTGGCTGACCCTGAAGGTTTTGTTCTTTTTGTTGCCAATACTATCGGTTGGTCTGCGTCCGAGGTTCATGTTTATCTTGCGCATGCAAGACGGGAGATCCAGTCTGGGAAACATCATCCTTACTACAAGCAGCGGGTCGTCTGGGGTCGCAAGCCTGAATAAGTCTACTGTAGATCTACTAGTGAAGGAAGTTAAGTTCAGATCCTCCTAGTGGTTAAGTTAAATCAAGTAACAAATTACTCTATACATATCAGTTAATCTCTATCCTAATCCTCTTTCCCTATACAGTAAACCAGTACAGTAGGTAAGCTGCTGGCGCGGAAGGTGCAGCATTAACTGTGACTGGAGTAAATGTCTGGCGGGGCTTCCGCTTTTAGTGCCTCCACCTCGACGGGGTTGCCGTTTCTGATCTCCCCGCTTCCTTCCTTGTGCCGCAGACCAGATGTTCTTACCGAGCTAACCCATTGGACAGCGTTACATTACCCTTAACTACAGATAAAATATCACTTAGATTCTACAGATAATCCTGTCCAGCGTCATTTAATTCTCTAAAATCAGGCTATTACAATGGCCTATCTGTTGCTGTATAGTGACTCGTCGGGGAGGAGGAATTCACATTCTAAAAATCTGAACGGCTATGTCTGAATCTCCGAATGCCCTCCCTCTCTTTCCCTCAGTGCATCATCAATGCGGTCCCATTGCGCCAGCATCTCAGATATACGAATTTTTCATTTTTAATCCAAGAATGTTCTTCGAATTGAGGCGATCACGATGGTCTAGCTCTCATCTTATGACTGTCTGGTTTGGTGGAGTTATTCAGCTTTGAAACTTTTAAACAGTTGTGTCTGGATACCTTCTGTCAGGTGAGGGCAACACCATCCATCCACTTCCCTACCCAGTGACAGTATCAATGCCGGAGACAACTGGCTTTTAAAAATCCCGAACGCTGTGCGTGGACTCTGAAATGAGGCGATCACCATGATTAACTTTATACGATGTGATAACTTCTCGTGGTGGAGATATTTATCTTGGAAACTTTTACACGGTTGTGTTTGAATGCCAGATGTGGCGGTGTTACTGAGGCGCGTGGGATCATTGTGGCGGTAAATAAGCCATGCTCAAGCTAAGAAACGACACCAGCAGTAAAAAACGAGAACCTAACAGTCAGTCAATGATGAAGTGTATGAATGATGTCAGGACGTGCAAAAAGAAACTCCGGTACAGGG